>JASDQU010816220.1:4045-24627 GCA_032191745.1 Picea mariana
GCACCAGTGAGACAAGGGGGTTGATAAATCGGATTTTGATTCAGACATGGTCGGCTAGAGCTGAAGTGATCGGGAGGTCTCACAGTGCTGCGCCATGAAGATGCACAGGTCCTTTTTCGTGTGAGTTGCATGGTGCGAGTGAGAGAGGAAAGGTGACAGCAGTTCTTTTAAATGCCAGTGAGGAAGTGAGGGAGGACGTGACGCTGGACTAACACCTGGTTTCATGTATCCTGGCCATGTGGCCCTGTACGACGCTGCTTCCCTCATGTCGAGGTGGCACCCCATCTGAGGGGTGTGATGTGTTACTATTAACGCACCAGTGCTATCATGATATTTGAGCACCAACATTTTTTTCATCAGTGCATTGTAAAGAATAGAGAATCGGGCCCAGGGTGTTCAATGAGACATGTCGCTATGTCAAGTCGGTCAATATCTGTATTGGTGTGGTTCTATAAACAACACCGATGCATTTTTTTAAAATGGTTTCACCGCAATGTTAAATTTCATTTATCGTAAATTTAGTGGTGCGCTTAATTATGTGGAATGTACCAGTGCAGGGATAAAACAATTACACGCTAGTTGTAGGGAATTCCAAAGGACGTGTCGCTTTGTTTTTAAAATTTATTGTGGTGCTCTTCCTTGAACGACACCAGTGTGTATGTTTCTATTAGATGCACTGGACGTGGTTCTTAATTTTAATTTACCATAGGACACACCGCTTCGTGGTGAGATGAAGTGTTCAGGAACACCACGTGATTGGAAAAAAAAATTGAAACTTTTTTCAAATTTCAATATAACTTCAAATTTTAATTGGATGAAAATGAAAATGGGAAGTTAATCAAAAATTTACCTAGCCTCTTATGTCCTGAGGAGGCATGGTTTCACCATTGAGAGGAAATGAAAATTTGTGGTAATTTCCAAAATTTGGAAATGTGTGAAATCTACCAATGGAGCTATCAAATTCACTATAGATAACCTGAAATAGGGAATCTTTATAAGGAGGGTGAGAATCAATGCTTGATTGAGAGTTTGGAAGCACGGGATGAAGTGAAACAATAAAAATCGGTTTGGTAATTTTTTTTATTTACTCTACCATGGTGCACCTAACGACAGTGTTGCACATCGATGTGTAATGGTCAATAACACCAGTGTGATTTTATCAATGTTTGTTATTTTTATTATAATGTATGATGGTGCTTTTAAATATTGAATCACTCATTCTTTATTGTTTATGTGTGCACTGGTGCATATGTTCCTTAAAGGATCATTGATCAAAAAACCTTCACAAAAACCTCTTGTTTCCCACTTCCACTAACAACCTCCACTACAAATCAAAGAATTGAACAATTAACATATAAAAAATAAAATTCTATATACATAGCACAAAGACCTCCATTCAAAAGGTTATCATCAAAGGATGAATCATAAAGCCGCAAGAATGAACTCAGGTAAGTATTCATGATGGTTCATCCCCAATTTTTCATTCTGAAGGATACAATGATCATACCATATCTAAATAAATTTTGATCTAAATGTCATGCCAAGTCTATACCCAAGAATGGAACTACAAGTATGTTGAGTAAATATGTTGTGGTTTTTGGGGTGATAAGTAGCAGGTTCGTAGAGAAAAAGTTAAGAAAATAATTTGAAAATGTAACCATGGAACACACTGAAGAATATGGGCATGTTTGAAGATCAAATAAATGAGAATAGTGCTCAAGCAACAACAACAAAAGAATATACATATTGTCCAAAACATAATTGAAAATCCAAATCACAAGAGGAGCTTGCTACCATAGAAGTTTATATACTTGATTGAGGAAATCATTGTTGCATGAAACTCAAACCCACAACACTATAATAATGTATTGAATGTATGAGATGGAATGGTTTGGTGTATATTGGATCACCGGAGTGATAATATTATTTTCCAAAACCAAGTAATCACCCATGAATTACCCTTTTTTTCCTATGTCATCAATTCACACCAGCCAAGTTGTTAGCAATTGGCCCGATTTGAATCCTCCATATTTTGAATGCTTGTATACTCAACAAAATTTACTTTCCAAGTGAAAATGAAGTAGCATTGTGAGTCTTTTA
The DNA here is from genome assembly GCA_032191745.1 of Picea mariana. Taxonomy (NCBI): domain Eukaryota; kingdom Viridiplantae; phylum Streptophyta; class Pinopsida; order Pinales; family Pinaceae; genus Picea; species Picea mariana. The sequence continues at coordinate 6,146 of JASDQU010816220.1, forward strand.
AGTGACAGAACATAAACAGAGAAAGAATTTGTCACCTTTCTCAATCTAGAGAAAATGAAACATTATATTATGGGAAAAACATATAAAAGCGAGCATTCTATTATATGAAATGAAAATAAGAAAAATGTAGAAGAAATGAAGAAAAAGTGTAGTAGAATGGAAATAACCATAGCCGTAATGCACAAAATACAACATGGGTGTCAATCACTGAATTTTTGGTAGGCTCAACTAGTCATTTCTACAACCATTGTTTTGCACATAGATTGTCAGTTGAAGATGTGTGTTGGGGATGAGAGGTAATCCACAAAGGAAACATTGTGATGATACTTTGGGAATCAAAAGTCCTCATTTTTTGGCATTTCAAACATGAATCAAGGGATAGATGTCTAGATATGTATTAAACTATATCCATATAGAAATAAAAAGGTTTGTATATGTATTAAGCTACAACCATATTAAAATTTTCCCAATGCTTGAAAAAGGCTATGAAAGTGTTGAGCTATAGTTATATAAAGGAATTCCTCAAGATTGTATGACTATATAATTAAATAGAAACACTAACAAGGGAATAATAAATGGAGGTTACATAATAAAAATGAGAAAAAAGGTTGGTGCAGGAAGCAGTTAATAACTATAGAAACATCCATGACTCATTCACTATCCATGCCCTTTCATTTTTTTGTTTCCTTTTTGCACGAGGATGTGAAAATATCTAAGTTGGGGGGTATGATGCGCCTCTAAATTGTCTCATGCTGTTCATCACTGATAACCATTTACCACTCTCAAATGATGAGTTTCTCCCATTATTTTAGCTTGATGATTACTAGACTGGCCCATTTTGTGGCCATTGAACAAATTGTTGATTAATTATTATCAATGGTTACTTTTGGAGGTATTTTATGAGTTTATATAGGTATATGATTGAGTTTTCCTTAATGTTGATAAGTAGGGATTAATGGTGTATTGAATTAAGAGTTTTTGAAGGAAATTTGGTGATGCTTGTAGTTTTTGTAGGGATTAATGGTGTATTGAATTAAGAGTTTTTGAAGGAAATTTGGTGATGCCTGTAGTTTTTCCACAGGTCCATGTGTGCAAATATTGGACACAATGAATTTTAAATACAAGAATTATATCTATGAAAAACAATTAATACACTATTTTCATCTCCATTTTCCAAGGTTCCAGTCCTAAGAATACAAGTTTCACAAGGGGTTTTGTGGTGCATTGAAGTTTCCAGAGGATTTCTATATCACATGGATTGAAGTCAACTTCAGCCATATGTTGGTTGATTCATCAATTAATTATTCTATGCTTCCTTGAGGATGTTGCTTACTTTCCAACGGCCAATTGTGTTCTTGAAGCCACGAATCAAAAGGGGAGTGATCTAATAAAATATGCCACAAATTTAAGAACCCAACATTGAAGCAATTAACAACCAATCATTGGATAAAAAATATGCCACAAATTTGTTGCTACAATCATGTGGGGAAGATATTCAAGGATGGAATTCATGGTTTTAATTGTTGGAAGGTGGATTTCTAAAAAACCCACATGTACAATTTTGTTTTCCCATATATTTATGTGTTCCAAATCCGTTTTGATGGCTACAACTCAAGAGGCAAACTAATTTTCCTATCTCCACGGCTCAACAACCATATTGACTATATTTTGGGCAAGTTGTTATAACCCACACAACTTTTTTATGAGTTTTACAGTTAATGGCACTCCAAATTCAATGGGAGTTAGCAAGAATCTTGGAATCATTTACGAATTTAGAAAACTATTGTAACCACTTGAAATGCAATTTTAGAAAATTTTTAATGTTGTTACTTAGAATATCTATGTATAAAAATAGAACTCATGCCTCGTGAGGGGTATATTTTCTCTTTTGACAATAGGCATGTAGAAGATTTTGGTTTCTAGAATAAACACAAGGCATCTAAAACTTTTTTATGCAAATTATGTGATGTTCATTGTGAGTTTTTTTGTATTGTGACTTAATTTGTTTTTGTAGTATATCCCAGCACCTTGGTCTCTAGAAGGGACCCACTCTAGAGAAACAAGTGTTGTGGATCCTTAGATTGTTTTTATTTTCTATTAGAATATGATCTTGTTTAAATTATATATTTTGGTTAGAGCCTTTACATCTAAATATTGAATGTTATAGCTTAGTTTGTATTTAGCATTCATGAATTATGTAGTTTAATCTTGATATTCAGGAGATCAATGGTTAAATCCTTCCAAACCTCACCATCACTAGAGGCTTTGAAATATTGAATGAGATTCCAACCACACAAATATTTTCCCTTTTGACAAAAGGGTGTTCAATGATGTATTACGATATCCAATCAGTAGAGGAAATCCACTATGTAGTTGGACTTTGTAGGAACGAGTCCCTGGAGTTTTGGATGAGTGTGTTTACTTTCTATTATTTGTTTAATTTTTCACAAAGTGTGGTGTGTTTTCAATTCTGCAAATGGAAATTTCCTTTGATAGAGTATTGATATAATTTTCATTCCATAGAAGCATATTAGAATTGTCCAACTGGTTGAATAAGACCTCTACTATTGCATATACTTTGCACGAGACATTACAAGATTACTAGCATCAGGTTGACAATTTAATTATAATCTATTTTATCACTATTACCATCAATTATAGGGTAATTAAATAGCTCGTCACAATCTTAATTATTTCGACCACGGAGAGGGGAAATAAAACTTGCAAGTTGGAGAGAATTGACTCTTGAACTCCCTTGAAGCCTTATTCATTTGTGTGGATTTATCCTATGTTGTAAGTATAAAATATTTTTTAACATTTACTCTTTCAATATCAAGAATAAAATTGGTCCTATATTTGATTTCTATTGCATCTAGTGACTCCAACAATAGTATGTTTAAGAATCAGACAACTTGACTAGCTTCTTCAACTTTCTAAGGCATATCAGGCCATAAATTGTTGATATCTAATTTGCATTTTTCACCAAAATATCCTCAAAATTATGTAAAATCTCAAAGTATGGCCTAAATTTATTCATTTGAATAAAAATTTTATCCCAAATTCTGTGTTTTGTAGCAATTAATTGTTTCCTTCCTTAAATGTGTTCCAAAGTATCATGTAGCAACCCTTCCAAACTCTCCCGAGACTTTGAAAATGCTTCAATTTCCAAATCCTTTTTAAGTTTTGAATAAAAAGCTCATTTTCTTTTAGAGCATCATTTAGATGGGCCAGTTTATCCTTATCTAAAATTCTTTCACCTTTTAAACTTTGAACCTTATTTGATAATTTAGAAAATTGAATCTTGTACAATGCTAATTTTTCAAGAATATCATCGATATTGTCTTCATTACTATAGATATTTATGACTTTATCATCAACATTCAAGTATTATATCATTTGAAATGATTTTGAAAGGGGCATAGTTTAGGAATCCCTTTCAACAATATCTCTCGTCAACTTCTGGACTTCAAGCAAATGTTCATCTGCAAGATTTACTTTCTCCTTAACCAGTTCATCAGTTCTACAATATAATCGAGAAATTTGGCCCCTTAGTTCATCATTTTCCAAATTTGATACCGCCTTCTCTTGATAATATGCTATCAATTGTCTTCTCTACATGCTTATATTGTGGTATCTTTAATTTTCATTTCAAAACATTCATTTTTGTATCTTTGGAATCCAATAAAATTTCGACTATTTTCAAGTTTTTAGATGTGTTATCCAAAGTAGCAAGCTTTCTCTGCAATTACTTTACCTCAGTCATCCTATCTCTATTGATTATTCTTTCATGATTTAGTTGTTTGTCCAACTTGCTAACTAAGGTATGAATATATTTAACATTAACAGTGCATTGAATCAACTTGCTTGACACTATTTATATAGTTTGTCTGTGCCACTCAATCGTATCTACAACATTGACTTGATTTACATCAACTTGCATTGAAGTGGTCTTATATTCAATTTTATTTACATTTCCCTCTCCTCTAGAGATGTCAAGTTACAAAACTAACAAATTAAATTTGTTCCTTTTGTGGTCTATAGATGTCAGAAATATCATGACCATGGGGTCATATAAAAGTATTTGTGACCCTTGGCATAGAATCATTTGTCTTCCTTTCTCATTTTATTCATGTATTTTCACTAGAGGACCAGTTCTACTTTTAGATTGATCTCCCAATAGAGTTTCAAATAAATTAATTGAAGACTTATACCCTCTAGTGGAATCTTGAACAATTGGTATAGGGGAAGTAGTAATGATCACCATTGACTCATTTGATTTTGCAGACTACAACTCTCCCAAGAGAGATTAAACTTTAAATAATTCTTCCTGAGAAAATATTTATGACTCATCACATGCAGATTCTTAGTAAACCTGATTATATATGTAGTTTTACTATGCATTTTCCCCTTTTTATTCAGATTAGGATCACCTACATTAGTTTCATCATGCTTGCTTGACCCTTCTATTGTCTTTATTTTTCTTCCAAACTTGAAATTTTTATATGAAATTTGAATTTCCAAAGTGGATATTGATTCTACTACATGTTCCACTCCACTTGATACATGCCATGTATCTATCTTGTTTCATTCTAAATCAACATTGTGTGTGACCATGATGTTTGAAATAGTTGGATTTGATTCCTTTGAAACATCAATCATTGAACTAGACTATGCCACCTGTATCTACATTAGACATTGTACCTCCTCCCATGTATCCTTGTTAGCCAATATTTCCACTTGAGGATTATTATGATAAATATAAGATGAAGAATTTAAAGAAATTATTTTCTTTAATATAATATGAGAGGGGTCATAGTTCCAAACTATTCCTATATTGAAACCAAATGAACTCATCATTCTATTCATAACCTCTACTGTATATTTAATTTTTAAAATAAAAGAAAACTCTTGAGCATGTAAGATGAAATTTTACCTATAACGTTTTGAATAAAAATGAAGGTAATCTAAAGATAACCTTTGCCTAATATACTCCAAAGAAATCATTATAGGGAAAATGTAAACTGGAAGTAAGGCTAAATATTACATCCATAAATCCTAAGGATAGTAAAGTCTTGGTAAAGATACCAGTCTCCCACTTTGGCTTATGGTCTTAACTGAAGTATGTTTCAAAATCTAGTAGGAATTTTGGGGGTGGATTTACATAAAATATAGTATGAGCATGAAAAAGGAATTTATTGGAAAACTCCTCAAAACCTTCCTTCATCTAAGTATGAATTAACATTGAAGTATAGTCAATCACCGGAAGGGGATTACCATCCTTGTCTAATTTCTATAGGTTTACATGTTCAAATTGTTTACACTAGAAATGTAAAAATAGGTAAAGTAGTTTTTATTGGTACTTAGACATATTTATATCATGGTAACCATGTAATTGCACTCATGGATTTCTTGGGCCAAAAACTCTACATATTGGTATTTAACTAGAGGTAAGCTAGGTAAGCTAGTGTAAGAAGAAATTCCATCCATTAGACCAAGTATGACCTCATCCATTAGAGGATCATTATCATATCCTAGAATCAAGGAAATCATAGAAATCATTTCTTGTGAAAATTTTGAGAATGCAAAGGCCTAGAGAGGAAAATTCAAATTAGGCATAGGAACATCATCATATAGGTAATGATGAATGACTCACTATTTATTTTTAGAGGACAAACTAATAATTTTGGTAGCCAATTCTTCTTCTTTTAAAGAGAGTTATCCTAAAGGTATAAACTAATAATTTTGGTAGCCAATTCTTCCTCCTTTAAAGGGAATTATCCTAAAGGTATAATAAGCATTAAGCATTGTTGAATTTGACACAATAATAATAGAAACAATGTCATACACATTGTTGAATTTGACACAACAATAATAGAACCACTATGCAACTCAAGGGGTTATATAGGTTTGCACATGTTGCTACAAAATCCAATGAATGAAAGGTCAAGGGAACATTAGCCTATTGTGAGTTAGGAATTGGTATGTACCAATGTAAAAGATACATCCATCAAACTCTCTTATTTGAATTAATAACCTAGTGGAAATATGAGCATTGAAAACATATCAATTAAAGTCAAAATTAAAGTCAAGAAAAATGTTTGAATTGGGAAAGGCTCTAGAAAATATACCTATGGTTGAAGGATTTTTTATAGGGGCTATCCAAAATTCATAAGAGTCTAAGATAATTTTGAATTAAAGAATAACAAATAAATTAACAAACTTACCTCATAAGATATACCTATGGTTGAAGGATTTCTTATTGGGGCTATCCAAAATTCATAAGAGTCTAAGATAATTTTGAATTAAAGAATAACAAATAAATTAACAAACTTACCTTATAAGATATACCTATGGTTGAAGTATTTCTTATTGGGGTTATCCAAAATTCATAAAAGTTTAAGATAATTTTGAATTAAAGAATAACAAATAAATTAACAAACTTACCTCATAAGAGGAAACTTAATATACCAAACGTTTCTTTTATCCAACTTTCTTGGCACCTCCTTCTTCAAAGTAAAATCAATGGTGAAAATGGATGTGAAATTGCCATGTTTGATCATTATAACCAATCTAATGTCATTAATTTGTACACGCAGTATGTAGTTAATGATTTATCTAGTTAGTAGTAAATTTGTGTCGTTAGTAGTGATTTGTACATGCAGTATGTAGTTAATAGTAAATTTGTGTCGTTTTTCCAGTTGGATGGAATCATAAACTACTCTTGAACTCTATGAAACCATTTTACCATATACATGTGGTGACTTATGAACCTTTTTTGGAGATGGGATACTTTTTTATCCTTTTAGTAGCTTTCTCTCTAAAAATATATTTACCACCATCAATTGTTCACATATGATTGTCTTTGGATCTTGTGTAGGTCAGGGAATACACTAAACCTAGATTACCTCATTCTCTTAAATACAAATTCCACAGTTAGATGAATATAATTTTATCCATGTGGAGTGTGTTTTATATGTACTTATTCATTTTATTTCTTGATTCCTCCATTCTAAACGGTGTTTCTCATCAAAACCAAGAATAATAAAACTTTATTTCATATATAAAAAACAAGAGTAAATGAGAATGGTATAATCAAAATTTGGAAAAAACAACATAGGGGGCGTGCAAATACCCTTTCCAAGGATATGGATAATTCCATGGTGACACTATTAGGGCTAAGGACATTCACTAAAAATGGAGCAACACCTAAGGAATATCTTCTTTTTTTTACAGAAACTAGAAAATTTTATAATAAAAAAGTGTGGTCGAGACCGCAAAGGTGTTACAAAATCTTGCATACTTTGAGACAAATCAGGGTCTCAAATAGACAACTATTACAGACTACTAATGACTTTTTCAAATACTCAAATGAAATCTTCACATAGAACAACCTTACTGAATACACTCGGAAAAAGACTCTGAGGATAAACGTGAAGAGACATTGCATCTAAATTAACTTGATGGGGAAGACCTCATCTTTTTTCCTGACTTGTGGGCCTGACTTCGTGTTACCATTGGCTGTGGTGTTTCATGTACTTTATTCTTATTTCTGAATACCGTCCAAACTTCGTTTGAAGATGTTGAACCATTTGTAATGTCTATGATACCTAGGATTTCTTGATCTAAATATTCTTGATTTTCTTGATAGAAAAAATCATCAACATCAATCTGATCTGTCTGGCTTGTCAGTGGCTAAGGGGATTGTTGTATATGAATTCCCTTATCTGAATCCTGAAGGTAAGATGCCTCTTTCTTCGACTTCTCAGTGGATTTTTGGCACGAGTTTTGAGATAACAAAGGAGGCTTTTCATTGTCTTGTGGAGGCTCTTTGCAGTCTTTTGGAATTACTTGATGGTCGTCATTAGAACCAACCCACCAAGTCGATTTCCGGTGCTTTCTGAAATTTTTGTACCCTTTGGGACAATGTGATGCAAGATGAATTGTTTCAAAACAAGATCTTCAACGCAAGGAGACTCTCTCAAAGTCCATTTTCTAAGGCCAAGAGTAATTTTTACCAGTAAGAATAACTTTAGTTGTGAATCCTTTATTGAAATCCATTTCCACGCAAATGAGGGAAAATGTAGAGGTGTTGTTCCTCGTAGTTTCACGACTTGCGAAGTGGAACTTTCCTAATGTTGATCCAATGGCCTCGAGAGAGGGAAAACCCCAAAAATGCAGGGGGAGATTAGGAAGTCTCACCCAAACTGGGGCTGAGGAGAGAATGTCAGTGGTTGGATTGAAAGAAGGAGACCATGGTTTCATAACAAGCCTAATTTTCCCCAAAACCATGACCCTAAGTTGAAGATCAGATCACGATCTTCCTAAAGGTCAAAATCGACTATGAAGAAACCTTTTGCATAAGGATGAATGAAAATTTCATGTTGCATGATAAGAATTCAGGTAGTAGAGATCCAGTTGTTAATATCTACTAACTTTGGCCAAAGGCCATTGAAGTGACAGACCAAACTCATGGATCTATAATATTCCTCCTCTTCTTAAGCATATTTTCCCATGGGAATGACAAGGGATGGGGATTCCTGCACCAAAAAATACGAATATGAGGGAGCAGAAACTCCCTGAACAATATCACAAAAATAAGCACTAGACTGCAGAACAAAACCGGGCTTGAGCTTGGAAATAGTAGAAATGGCCCCACGAACCGGGACACCAGCAACAATAGTGGAATCCACCTCCATGTCCATCATAGGAGGCTAGAGAAATTCCACCAGGACCAGCACGCGGAGGTCATGAGTGGTCAGGGTTAAACCCTAGCTGCCATGGGAAAAAACTAGAGCGGCTCCACAATTGGCATTGTAATCCTAATACCTAAGGCATATCTTATCTATGCCAAGTGAAAATATTTATTTCCGAAATATATTAGGCCCAATGATGGAGATTGCATCTTGGATCGTTGATGCAATATTTAAGGAAACAAATCTCATTATTTTATTATCTTGACACATCAAATGAGATTCATTGGTTGATACATATGTATAACTATTGAAGCCCTCACTAGGGAATATTTTTTGGGACCCCTACTCATTTATTAGAATATGAGATAATTATCGCTTTGTGATCATAATTCAATATATATATATATATATATCACATCAATTCATAACTTCACCCTATGTGTTTCCATTTATTGAGACCTCAATGGGCCCCTAAGTCAACCAGCTTGGGGCCCCACCTTTAAATTTTATCAAGGTTGATTAAGTGAAATTTTATTTCTCTTAGTGCCAATCTTTTAAATTAATTTGATTATTGTATACTGATGATTGGGATTGTCATTGGAATACTAAGAGGGGGGGTGAATCAGAATGAGAACTTTATTATCACTTTTAACCACAATATGTAATCATTAATTTCATCAACAGTATGTCATCAATATATCATGAGCAGTATAAATCAACTGAGCATAATAGACATCCACAGAAACACAGTACACCAAAATTTGTGTGGAAACCCAAATGGGAGAAAACCATGAAATGCTTTTCTTATATATCAAAAGAATGCATTAATTGGAAGCACCAACTTCCCAATTCTCCAGCTACAACTGGAAGGAGGCTACAACCCCCTATTTTCAAGCTCCAACCTGAAGGAATCTACAACTCCCTGAATTCGCTGGCTCCAACCAGAAGGAGGATACAATTCCCTGATTCTCAGGCTCCAACCTGAAGGAAGCTCCAACTCCTTGTGTTCTCCAGCACCAACCAGAAGGAGGTTAAAACCACATTTCCTTGCCCTGTCCTTCCGCCCTGAAATATAAATATACCAACTGTCACTACCACAATCACTGCCACTGTCACTATCACTGTCATTGTCACTACCACTGTCTCATCAACCTATCACTATCACTGTACCATCAACTTATAATTCATCATCAACATAAGCTATACCAAAACCTGTACCATATCATCCATCAACTATGTACCAACATATGTAGTATAACATGCATCAATCATGTACCATAAGATATTCCAAATGTAGATACCATAACATTAATTATGAGTAGCTAATAATGTATCAAATCATATACCATGTATTAGAGCATTGACCATGTATATAACCTGTACCATATACCATAGCATATATCTATACCATATCATCAATGAAGTGACTCAAAGAACCCAAGCATGTGCCTCGTGCATATGCCACCATACGTCAAGTATATGCCTCAACCATACATCTACAAAACAAGCACATAAGAATACATATACCTTTGTAGATGACTTGTTACATAGTAGTGTTGACCTATAATATTTCCTCTGACCTTAGGGACCTGGTACAATCATTTCCCCCAAATATGTAGTTTACTCGTGGGACTAAGACATGGTGTCATGCAGGGCCTCGTGTGACATGCACTATGCAACCCGCAGCGGTGCCTCGCGGGACATGCACTATGCAACCCACAGGGGTGCCTCACAGAACTCTAGTATTTTGACCCGTAGGAGTCAACCAAAATATGGATTCCTCAAAAATATTTGCTCTCCTTTGCAACCCCTAAACTATCGCACTTATCACTTGTCACTACCTTAGATTTCGTCATTGCAAAAATTTCCAAAATATCACTAGTTCACTAGAAGATGTTCAATAGAATAAGTGAGTGAATGTACTTGTGAATGAATCCTTAAGGTGTATTTATACTTTTGTTGGGCAACCTATTTACTTAATATTAGGGGATTCTTAACTTTATTTTTACAACCACTTTACCCTTTCATTAAAGACTTGTAATCAACTAGGGATTTCTTTACCATTCTTTGAGGCTTCTAACTTCACAAGGCCATAACTCCTCAACCACGAGGAACTACATGGTGTACCACCTATCATCAAAAATGGCATGACGATAAATATCCATCCATGAGTGATTTACCTAAATTTATATTATCCTTCATGACCTTTTTCCTTGATCAAATATGGGTTCCATAACCATACCTTTGGGGCTACCAGACTTCTTCGAGGGTTGACATCAATGACAACCAATCTTTCAACAATCTCCCCCTTTGGAATTAATGGAAACATTGATGGCATGGTAACACTCATGCTCCTTCTCATGCTCCCTCTATGATCATCGCTCCCCATGTGACCATCGCTCCCCCTATCTCCATGAATCGATTATTTCTCTCCCCCTTTGAAATCAATGGAAAAGGGTAATTTTCCCTAGGGTTTCTCCCCCTGTCTACAAACCTCTACTTTCTCTTCATGGTGCTTCCTTGTGTAAATATCTTATGTATATGAAAAAAAATCAAAATATTATTTACTTGGATTCTTTATGTCTTCTATTTCTCTCCCCCTATCTTACTTTTCCTGATGTCGTGTGAATCACTGTGGGGAAGAAACTACTCCAAGTTTCTGTCGAAGATACTCAAATCTCTCCCTCGAAAGAGGTTTGGTGAATATATCTACAATCTTATATTTTGTCCCAATGTACTCTAGCTTGATGTTCTTCTCTGTAGCTTGTTCCTGTAGAAAGTGATACTTGATCATAATATGTTTCATCTTGGAATGCATCATTGGATTCTTGGAGACACTGATAGCATTGGTGTTGTCACAGATTATTGAAATGGGCTCATCGTACTTCACTTGTATATATTGCAACGTTTGTTTCATCTAGAGAACCTAAGTGCATCATGCTACTACAACAATATATTCTACTTCTGTTATGGACAAAGATATTGATGATTGTTTCTTGCTCAACCATGATACCAGACACTCACCCAAGTAGAAGGTTGTTCCACTTGTGCTTCTTCTATCGTCAATGCTACCTACCCAAACTGCATCTATGTAGTTGACCAAAGATAGATCATTCCCTTTTGGATACCAAACTCCAAAATATTTTGTTTCCTTAAGATATATTCATATTCTCTTTACTTCCACAACATGTGTTTATTTCAATGTTTCTTGAAATCTTGCAACCTGTCCAATTTCTTGCATCACATCTGGTATTGATGTTGTCACATAGATTAAGTTGTCAATCATTGATATGTAGAATCTCTGATCTGCATCCTTAGATTACTCTTCCTTGCTCAACTTGCAACTAGTCTGCATAGGAGTACTTACTAGTTTACAGTCTTCCATTCCAAACTTCTTTAGCATTTATGTGATGTAGTTGTTTTGGGAGATGAAAATACCTTTATCAAGTTGACATATTTGTAATCCCAAAAACAAATTCAACTCACCGAGCAAAGACATTTCAAACTCATTTTTCATATCTCTAGAAAACTTATGACTCACCTTGTCATCATCACTTTTGATGATAATGTCATCTACATGAACTTCAATTATCAATATATTGTCTCGATCCACTTTTATGTAGATATTGTTGTCTACATTGCCCTTCTTGAATCCTTGTTGATGAAGATTCCTATCCAATATTTAATACCATTCTTTGGGGGCCTAATTGAGTCTATATAATGCTTTCTTCAGCCTACAAATATAATCTTCCTTTTCTGATAGAAAAAATATTTTTGGTTGTTCGATGTAGACTTCTTCTTTCAATTCTATATTAAGAAAGGCTGACCTAACATCCGTCTGATACACCTTTGTTCTTTTGGAACATGCATAGGCTAAGATAAATTTGATTTCTTCAATCCTAGCAACTGGGGGAAAGGTTTCTTCAAAATATATTCCTTCAATTTGAGTGTATCCTTTGCATACTAACCTTGCTTTGTTTTTGGTTACTTGTCTATCCTCATTCAGTTTGTTTCGAAAAACCCACTTTGTACCTATCACATTCTTATTCTTCAGACTTGGAACCAGTTCCCATGTGTCATTCTTATCTATCTGATCCAATTCTTCATACATAGCCTTGATCCAGTGTTCATCCTTGCTAGCCTCTTCAAAAATTCTTAGTTCAACTATAGATAACAACTCTAGGTGTTGTTGTTATGGTGAAATTTTTCTTCTTTGGGTTTCAACTCTTTCATCTTTATTCCCAATAATCTGTCCAAGTGGATTATTTTTTTGTACTCATTGGCTAGGTGTCTTAGGAGGCATCTGCTACTCATCATCCTCTTTTTTTGCTTCTAGTTTCTCTTCTTGTTTTGCTTCTTCTTCTTTTAGATCTTCCTAGTCATCTTGCTCTTATGAGTCTTTTCTTCCTTATTTGTCCTTCCGTACATATTCCTCGTCAACCGTTACATTGATGCTTTCCATGATTCTATTGAGTCTTGGATTGAAGCATTTGTATGATTTGTTTTTGCTTGAATACCCAATTATTATGCCCTTATCGACTCAAGAGTCAAATTTTCAAAGTCTGTCATCTTCTCTTTTGATATAGCATTTGCTTCCAAATACTCTGAAATGCTTCACATTTCCTGGTATTCCTTTCCATAACTCATAGGGAGTCTTATCATTGTTACTTCTGAGCATTCCTCTATTCAATATGTGAACGGTTGTATGTACTGCTTGTGCCCAAAAAATGTCACTCAACTTGGAATGTTTCAACATGGTTCTGGCCATTTCATGTATTGTTTTTTTCTTCCTTTTGACCACTCCATTTTGTTGAGGTGTCATGGTTTCCAAGAACTGTCTCTTTATTCCATGTTCGCCACAGAAATCCATGAATTCCTTTGATGTAAACTCTCTTCCATTGTCTGATATTAAGCACTTGATTTTCAAATCCACCTCAATTTCAACCATCTCTTTGTATATCTTGAAGTGTTTGAATGGCTATGACTTCTTCCTGAAAAGGAAAACTACAGTCATTCCTGTGTAGTCATCACCCAGTAGCATAAATTATTGTTCACCATTTAACCTTTGTTCTAGTAGGTCCACATAGATCAATGTGTATAATGTCCAATGGTTTTTTCGTGGAGTACTCTTTTGATTTGAACTTGGTCCTGGTTTGTTTTCCTTATAGAAAATGCTCACATAAAGTATTTGTTGGATTTGAGATCTCAAGAATTTATTTCATTGCTTCTTTTATGTTGATTTGACAAGGTTATCAAAGTTTATGTGACACATCCTTCTATGCTAGAGATAACTTTCATTTTCATTTCCTAAGCAATATTTTCCCTTCCAATCTCATTCAGGACATATATGTTGTTTGGGGTTCTTCTAGCTGTAGCCACCAGTTTGTCTGATCCTTATTTTCTTATCTCACATTTTTCTAAGTCAAACAAAAGTTTGTGTCCTTGATCACACATTTGATTGACGCTTAGAATATTGTGCTTCATATATTCGACTAGTAGAACGTTTTCTTCCTTGGCATCTTCGCTTCCAAGCTTGACTATGCCTCTACCTATTATTCTTGTTGAGTTGTCATTTCCAAATGAAACCGATACATCTCTTTCCTTATTCATAGTCAAAAACTTGTTCTTGTCACCTATCATATGCTTCAAACAACTGATGTCAACGTACCATCCACTTTTCTTGTGTTGCGCTTGTAGAGAAAGTGAGCATTCTTTAGTGTTGAATCGATCCTGCTTTGTGGTTCTTGTTTAAGATTGTTTATATTCTTCTTTGGTTCCTTTGGAGGAACAATTAGTCTACAATATTTGGCCATATGTCCAAAATTGTTCCACTCGTAGCACTGTATTTCATTACTTAGTGAACCAAAACTGTTGTGATTTATGTTTTGTGTTTCATGTGACTTTCTGAGATAATTATTGTTTGAATAGCCTTCATAGTTGCTTCTTTTCTTGGAACAGTCTCTACAGTTTGCAACTTTGTGACCAAAATTGTTACAAGAATAGAATAAACCGAGAAAAATAGTTTGATACCTGGATGTAGGGGATCTTCTGAATGGTGTTTCCTTTCTGAAGCCTTCTTCTTCTTGATATGTTGTTGATTGTTGGTTATGTGTTCTTAATCTTATAGGTGGTCCATTTCCTATGTGTTTTTCTTCTTGAGTACCTCTGACTATTTATGCATAGGTGCTTTGTTATGCTTCTTTTTTTGTCTTCTTGGAGCTCAAACCTTTATTGATATACATATGGTTGTATCCTAGCATGTACATGTCATTGTATGGCCTTTGACTGCTGATGATCTCATCCAATATTTTGGTATTATTTTTCTTCATATATTTCTTTTGTATATCTTTTCTTAAGGTGACTATTTCTGCTTCCAAGCTTTCAATCGTCTTCTCTTTATCTTCTAACTAATTTCTGAGTGTTTCTTCAATCCTTCTGTCTTCTTCTACCTGGATTTTTAACTTTGTGATTATCTGCTCGATTTCTTTTAAGTTGGAATTTTGAGATCCTTCTTTCTTCTTTAACTCTTCCTTGAGTGGCTTGATTTTCTTTCTCTATTTCCCTCATTCTCTAAGGAACTAATTAATTCTTATATGAGATCAACTTCGCCTTCTTCTTTAGAATCTTCAAAATCTTCTCCATCATCTTCTACTTCCATGAAGAGTACTCTTTCTGAATCATTGTGACTATCATCATCCTTGTCTGATGAAGAACTATATTCCTTTGAGTATAAAATTTTCTTAAAGAATTTATTTTTCTTCCTTCTCTTGTCTCCTTTTTTATTTTTATTTTTCTTCTTAGGATCTTCTTCTTCATCGTTACCTTTATTCTTAGCATAAGAAAATTTAGAAGAAAAAGGACCTATACCATCACAATTAAAACATTTCAACAGAAGAATATGTTTGTACTTGCATGCTCCTCTTTTTAACTTCCTTACGAAGTTTGCCACTTCTTCATCTTCCTCTGAATCATCACTACAACTGCAATCTGGTTTTGAATTTTTCTTTTTTTGATTCTTTGTCTTCTTGGATGCTTTGAACTCTACTTCCTTCATGACTGGGTTCTCTTGGTCTATCCTCATTTCATAATATGTGAATATTCCATGTAGCTCGTCCACGCTCAAACTTTCAAGATATGGTCTTTCTTCCAAGGATGATATCTTAGGATCAAATCTCATAGGAATAGATCTTAGAACCTTTTAAACAACCATTGATTCATCAAATTATTTTCCCAGTCCTCTAATAGTGTTCATTGTTTTGTCAACTCGTAGAAAGTAAGATGCAATGTCTTCATCTTCCTTCATCTTCAGTTGCTCAAACTTAGATCTAATGGTTTGAAGCTTACGTCCCTTGACTTTGTTATATCCTTCCTAAATCCTTTTAAGTTTATCCCAAATATCCTTTGCGGTCTTGCAATGCATAACTTTGAAAAATATTGAATCATCCAAACTGCTCAGAATGGTGCATTTATCCTTTGAGTTGTTTTCGTTGAGTTTATTTCAATATTTGTGAGTTGGGGGAGTGGTTGGCATTGCATATCTGTCTACTAATGATTTCCAAACATCAAATCCTTATTTGCATCCTTTTATTCCAAAAGGCATAGTTTTTTCCATCAAACCTTGGTGCTCCAATCTTAGCTTATTCCATGATCTCCTTCCAATGGTTAAACTTTTTCTTGAATGACTTTCTCTGATACCAATTGTTGGAATACTAAGAGGGGGGGTGAATCAGTATGAGCACTTTATTATCACTTTTAACCACAATATGTAATCATTAATTTCATCAACGGTATATCATCAATATATCATGAGCAGCATAAATCAACAAAACATAATAAGCATCCGCAAAAACACAGTACACCAGAATTTACATGGAAACCCAAAGGGAGAAAACCATGGAATACGTTTCTTATATATCAAAAGAATACATTCATTGGAAGCACCAACTTCCCAATTCTGCAGCTACAACTGGAAGGAGTCTAAGACCCCCATTACATGCTCCAACCTGAAGGAAGCTACAACTCCCTAAATTCTCTGGCTCCAACCTAAAGGAATCTCCAACTCCCTGTGTTCTCTGGCACCAACTGGAAGGAGGATACAAACCCCTTTCCTTGCCCCATCTTGTTGCCCTGAAATATAAATGTAGACCAACTATCACTACCACAATCACTGCCACTATCACTATCATTGCCACTGTCACTGTCATTGTCACTGTCACTGCCACTATCACATCAACCTGTAACTTGTCACATCAACATGTCATTGTATCCAACCTATCATTGTCATTGTACCATCAACCTATAATTGATCATCACCATAAGTTATACCAAAAATTGTACCATATCATCCATCAATTGTGTACCAATATATGTAGTATAACATGCATCAATCATGTACCATAAGATATGCCAAATGTAGATTCCATAACATCAATTATGAGTAGCCAATCATGTATCAAATCATATACCATGTATTAGAGCATCAACCATGTATAGAACATGTACCATAGACCATAGCATAGATCTGTACCATATCATCAATTAAGTGCCTCAAAGAACCCAAGCATGCACCTCATGCATATGCCACCATACATCAAGTATATGCCTCAACCATACATCTAGAAAACAAGCACATAAGCATATCGATACATATGTAGTTGACCTGATACACAATAGTGTTGACCTGTAAGATTTCCTCTCACCTCAGGGACCTGGTACAAGCATTTCCCCCAAATATGTCTTGTCCTCGCAAGACTAAGACATGATGTCATGAGGGGCCTCGTGTGATAGGAACTGTTCAACCGGCGGGGGTGCCTCGCAGGACACTAGTATTCTGACATGCAGAGGTCAACCAAACCAGGAATTCCTTATAAATATTCGCTCTCCTCTGCAACCTTGAAACTTTTGCACTTCTCACTTATCACTACCTCAAATTTTTCCATTGCAAAACTTGCCAAAAGATCATTAGTTCACTAGAATATGTTCAATAGAATAACTAAGTGAATGTACTTGTGAATGACTCCTTGAAGTGTATTTATACTTTTGTTTAGTAACCTCTTTCCTTAATCTTAGAGAATTTTTAAATTTCTTGTTACAACCACTTTACCCTTTCATTAAAGACTTGTAATCAACTAGGGGTTTCTTGACCATTATTCGGTGCATCTATCTTCACAAGGCCATAACTCCTCAACCATGAGGAACTACATGGCGTACCACCTATCACCGGAAAGGAAATGATGAGGATTATCCATCCATGAGTGAGTTACCTGCATTTACACCATCCTTCATGACCATTTTCCTTGATCAACTACGAGTTCCATAACCATACCTTTGGGGATACCATACTTATTCAAGGGTTGACATCAATGACAACCAATCATTCAACAATTGCATTGAATAAAATATTGTTTGATTTTGTTATTGTTTTGTGCAATTATAGTAGTTTGTGGCAGTCACGTTATTAGATTGATTTTCCTTACAAATTTATCTTATACACATTTGTCGCATTACCTGCACCTTGGATTAAATGATCTTTTACCACTTGGGTTTAACTAGCTCTAACATACATCAAAGTACTACACAACCTTGTCTAAGGTCATAGAAGCTATTATGTATCATGGGTTGGCTCAAGACTGAGTTTCAGGAAAAATCAGTAATTTCGCCCAAGTACTGGGTATGAGGTGCACTAGGAGCCAAATGACCTCTTTCATGAGTTAAAATATTTCATATTCCTATGATTCATGCAAATATCAGCTAACATATTGAAAGAATATATAAGATATATATGTATAT
>JASDQU010816221.1:34952-52134 GCA_032191745.1 Picea mariana
ATACCTGATGGTCATTTTTTTATATCCCTCGAGTCTGTACACATTCTCCATCCACCATCCTTATTCAAACTTAACACTGTTGGTACAATGCATGGACTCAATCTTTCTCTAATCAACCCCTTGTCCATCAAATCCTAGACTTGCTTCTTGACTTCTTCTTTCTCCTGTGGATTTAGTATGTACATTGCTTTGTTTAGTAAACTCTCTCTTGGTATAAGGTCAATGTGATGGATTTTACTTCTAATGGGAGACAACGAACAAGGAAAATCGTCCACCACTATATCAGCGAAATTCTTTAGCAGTTCCTGAATTTCCTCAGGTAGATTATCTATCAAAGTATTGGTCAATATGACTCTAGGTTTCCTCACCACAACAAACTACATTTCTTGATCTTTCTTGACTTCATCCAGAAGTTCCTCCCCACTCATGAGAAGTATAGTATTTCTTTCTTCTACTTTCACCTTCTTGTCTTCAATTGGCAGCAACATATGCATCCTACCATTCTTCTTCAGGGTGTAAGTGTTCTTTCTTCTGTCATGAATAACATATCTATCATATTTCCATGATCTCCCCCAAAAAACATGATAGACATCCATGGGAATTACATCACATAAAATCTCATCTCTATAACCCTGTATTTTAAATTCAACTAAACATTGTTTAGTGACTATTACATGGTGTCCTTTTTGCAACCACAAAACTTTATACGGGATTGGATGTGCAACCATCTCCAATTACATCTTCTCCACCATCTTCGTGGATACTAAATTATTTGTGCTTCCACTATCAACTATCACCTTGCATACCCTGTCTTTGGTCTTGCAAGAAGTCCTAAACAAACTGTTCCTCTGGAATGGATTCTCCATCTCTTTCTCTGGTTTCAAGAGAATTTTTCTCATCATTAAGGATCCCCTACCTTCTGCATCTTCTGCCTCAAAATTTCACCTTTTTGCTTCTAAAATGTGAGCTTCACCTTCTCCATATCGTTTTCTATCGAGACATTCCAAAGACTTATGTCTTATCTTTACACAGACAAAACACTTTACTTCACCTCCTCTGCCTCTTCGTCTTCCTCTTTCTCGAGGAAAAGTGTTCCTATCGGCATATTGTCTTTCTTGTGAACTTCCTCCCCTTTCTAGGTGGTTATGAGGCTTCTTTTCTTCATCCTTGGGCTTTTGTACTCTATCCTGGGCAACTACATTGCCTCTGCTCTGACTTGTACCTCTTCCCCTTTGACCTTACTTTCGGGCCAATTTCTCCTCTGCTTTCAGAGAAACCTGATAAGCATCTTCCACATTTCTGATTGTCACCATGCTCATCTCATCCTGAATCTCATATCTTAGGCCATTCATATATCTAGTGACCTTTTCATCATCACTCTCGCGATGACCAACTATGATGTTTAACCTATAAAACTCCTCTGTATACTCCTTCACTATCATCCCTTTCTGTCTCAAATTGTGCATTCTCTGAAACATATTGATTTGATAATCTCTAGGTATGAATTTGGATTTCATCTTAGCTACCATCTTGTCCCATATTTTAATTTTGTGTTTACCTTTGCAATGCCTACCATTCTGCAGTTCATCCCACCACAGTGTTGCATGTGATTTTAGCCTAGTGACAATGTACTTTACTTTCTTATCTTCTTTGACATATTCATAGTCGAAGTATTTATCTAGAGCTCTAAACCAATCTAGCATCTCCTGAACGTCCGAGTTTCCTTCATACATCAGGATGTCCAACTTTGCTCTGGAACCCATTATTGCAACAACTTTTAGAAAATGTTCCTCTGTAGCACCCTCAACTACGACCTCTTCTGCTCCTTCTCCATTATCACTTTTAGCCTCACTTATATCTCCAGTATCAAGTGTTTGTTTCTATGTTGTCTCCATAGCATCTAATCGAGCACTAAGTTCTCTCATTTTCCTCTCCACGGCTGGATTGGGCAAAGTTCTTTCTGGACGTCTTCTTGGCTGCATTGTTTCAAATTCCACCACACATAATTCAAATCACAATTTTTCTATTTCCTCTCTTGCTTACAGAAAAAAGTAGTTGTAAGCTTTGATACCACCTGACACAGAGCCCCTACCTTGGTAGGGTCTGCTGACCTCCCAGTCTATGGATCTTTGAACTCCTCTGAGTTGAAATGGCTCCTCAATTCTCATTGGAACCTTCAACAAATAAAAGCACGGGTCCTTTTTCGATACCATGCCTACACGAACTAGCACCGAGTGCTAGATTCCACCCCATGTGACTACTGACGATGACCACAAGCCTAACCAAAAAGGCACTTCGCACTTCACGACCTCGAGTATTCTATTATGAATCACCCCAACTCTTCTAATCACCGAACTTCGAACTAGAGCTTAGTGATCGCTAACTCCCCCCTTTATCCTCCACTGGTGTGACCTCCAATTACAAACTAGGGCCCAACTCCTAAGTACTTCACTCACCTCAGATCAATGGTCTGAGACTCCCATGATTCAATGGTCCAGATCCTCTTTTTGTGAATCACAACTTCACATTTCAGGATTTCTGAAAGAAGCCTCCTCCATTCTCCAAACTCTCGATTCCCGATATCTCTTTCCCATGAAAGGAATCAACATTTTGATATTCCCTTAGATCGATGGCTTCCAATCACTTCTGATATTTCAAGTGTTGAATGACTCTCAGCCCTTATCCTCCTCACAAATTTAATCGATCCTGTTATCACCCTATAAATTATAGGATCAACTGGTGACTAGGATATTATCTGTCTCTAGTGTTTTTGTTGACAAATGATTTTTCATTCTGCAAATAATTTGAAAAGAAAAGAAAAAAAGAAAAGAAAAGAAAAAAGAAAAAGAAAAAGAAAGAAAGAAAAAGAGGGCATAGAAGAATTGAAATAAAAGCCCCATGCAATAATAGTAACTTGGTCCATACCTTTCAAGCATGGCCAAGTTCTTTTTAAATTTGATGTTGATAGGGTAGTGAATGAATTTGGCTAAATAGTTTAATCTTAGCCAAAGTGTCTAGGTTTGATTAGTGAATAAATCTAGCCAGACTATCTAATCCTGGTCAGATAGCCCCAGGGTAGAGTAATTTCTTAACCAAATAGTCTAATCTGGGTTAACTGTCATATGAAACTAGGTTAGAACATAGGTTAGTGGCATTGTTGCTTCGTTTTAATAAATACAGCTTGATGTAAGTGTTGCACCATGTTTCAAATGCTTAAAATATAGTCCGGTCAAGCCCCATGGTGGTGTCTACTTGAAGAACTTTGGAAAAACCCATAAAAACACATTTATCCTAAAGTTTTTCCAGCGCATGTGTTCTTCGCTCCCCATTTATGCTCCCTGCACATATCAACGCTCTTGATCGCGGTGCCCAAATCTACGGTGTACAGAGCATTCTGAACCCCCTCGACCGTTCTGCTTTTAACCGGAGGGGCGATGGGTCTGGAATTGTTGATAACATTTGCGCGCATCTGGACGGCCCAGGGTTGAGCGCTTAAATCAACGGTCTATATTGGATTCCGGACCCCCCCGTCTATTCGTCTTTTAATGGAGGGGGGGTCTGGAATGAGTGATAAAGGATGCGTAAAGATCCGCGGCTAGGAAACAAGCGCGTAGATCAATGGCCTAAAATGCATTTTGGACCCCCCTGGATGATCTGCTTTTAACTGAGGGGGGGGTCCGAAATTGTTTTCCCCCTTTGGTGGGTCCCTTGTTATACGTGGTGTTAGTCTATTTGCCCTGAAATCCCGTCACCATCTGCTATCTGACAGACCCCCGTCACTTATGGACGTCACCTTCCACTTTTTCCCGAGTTAGTCACATCCCATAATTGTTGTCAGTCCCCTCCCCCCTATCACTCATGGCAAGCCCCTTATTGCAACTTTTACCTCCAATCCCTAGCCGCCATGTCACTCATCCGTATCTTTCATCCACCGTCACCTGCCAGCCCACCCTCATAGTGATCCGTTGGCCATTTATTACTGGATAACACATCCGTTATCCAGTTGATCTGTCTCTCGCGCCCAACTGACTCCAGTGTAAATAAAACTACCGTTTCTCCCCCCTTACATTCACTATTCACCCATCGCACCAGAGAAATTCACCGCTTACCCTTTCGTTACTTTCCGTCGCCCTCATCCACAGACATTCACCCCCACTAACATTGTGCTTATTGCAGGTACTGTTGCAGAAATGGCGTCAAAGCCCAAACAAGCAGAAGGAGAGGAGAATCCATTTCTCCCGCCTCTCGTCGACCTGGACAAAATCCCATTGGCCAACAAAGACCGGTTAATCATAGATACCAAATTTGATTTTGATTTCTCAGACCTCCAGTCATGGCTCAGGGAAGTGTTCCTGGACCAGAGTGATGAAGTTGGACTCTAGGAGTCCAATTTACCCCTCTACCTCTTCCCTCAGATCCACCATTTTCCCGAGTTTTCTCTCAAATTTCAAGCTCACTATATTCCTGAAACAAAGAGTCATTGTATCCTCATTCAGAGAGATCATGTTCCTCATCACGCTCGAAGCCATAGACCATATGATGCAAATTCCCTGAGCCGACTCTACGTCCCCCTTCAACTTGGAAATTCTCACCGAATTGTACCAGAAAATGACCTTCCCCCAAAGAGCTCAAATAATCGAGCTCTTCCTTCTCCCATCTGCTCAATTTCCCTCTACAAATCCTCCTTACCCATCCTCCATGTTCTCAACTAAGGGAAACCAGGTCATCTCATCCCTTTACGCTCTGTTGGGATATTATTCTGATCAGTGGGTAGATGAGCCTATTCTGGGTTTTCTATCCATTTTCTCCACTGATGAGAAACCCACCACCCAGTTTGATTTCAGTCCATTCTTGGCAAACAATATTCACGAACAATTCATGAATTTTGGCACTGAAGGCATGTTCAGATACTCATCCATAATGGCATACATGTTTGATTTATTTCAAGCAGATAAATTTAGTTTTTCCATGTAGAAGATGGATGAAGATGGTAAACCTCAGGCAGTCACAGCATGGACTTCCTTGCTCAAGAACAACTCCACAGAGTACAGTTTCAAGGCGTTCATCGATCAGTTATACCACCCTGTGGTAAGTATGTTGAGCGGCAGGCCCGAGCCTCGAATAAATGATGAAGTCCAGAGAATCCTGCATCTCTCGGACAACACAAAGACCAGGGATTGGTACCTGTACCAAAATCATACCGAGATCAGAGTATACGGTTGCGAGTTGGCACCGTATAAGCTGCCCAAATATTTGTCTGTCAGAATCTTTGCTTTAGAATATATAAGGCAGATTATGAATTCAGATGATATCCATTTTGTATCATTAAAGAAAAAGCATCAGCTTCGAATCAAGGGGCAGATTGGCTCCTTCATCTGCAATAGTCGGGGCATCGGGGAAGAAGCAGAAAGGATGTTGAAGGAAATGAAGTTCTTCATGAGCTTCCCATGGCACTATGATCCTTGTGGGATCATCTCAAATATGAGAGTGAAAAACAAGAAAATCCTGTATGTTCATGTGTCCAAGCCCAAAATTGAGAAGTTCTCCAATCAAACAGCCTGGGAGCCTAACACGTTGATTGAAGTAGAAGAACAGGATCCCCCAGCCACGGTATCTCAAACAACAATGCCACAAGTCCCGAAGGAAAAAAGGCCTCGACAAGATTTATCTCCGCCTCTCAAGGAGGTATCGTCTGAAGAGTTCCAACTGCACACTAAGAGGCCCAAGACAGTTTCAGTTCCCCTCCAGACAGGGGAAAAAGAATCCCCACCTACCACAGTGACCAAGTCTATTATTCCTCCCTTCAGTTCGAGCCTCTATAAGGGCATCACTCCATCATTACCGAAGAAATCCATAGACTCCCCATTGGACACTCAGCCAGGCAAGACTGGGCCCAAGTTGAGCATTTTCGAGAAGTACGAGTTGATCAAGAAAAAGAACCAGACCCTTACCAGCAGTACTTGCACTCAATTTTGGAAGCAGATGTCAATTGTGTAGCATAGGCTGTTGTCTGCATTTGACACAGAAAAGGGCAGAATGCACATGGATTTCCTCCAGGCGCAGGTGCCAGATCCCAAGGTGATCATCGACTACAAGAGGGCCACCTTCGAATTCCAGACGAAGGACATGCACCCATCTGATCAGATGGATCTACAAAAGCAGAACAGAGAAATGGTTTTCTATACATTGGCGCATGCTTCCGCCTCTGTAGCCAAATTGCAGGTGTCACTGAACAATGTTCAAACACAGCTCAAAATGGAGAAGATTTCATTGTTCGCAAAGGACAATAGGATCAAAACTTTGGAGGAGCTGGTCCTCAAGATCAGTTATGATCCTTCGAACATCAAAGCAGCAAAGGAAATGATAAATAAGAAGAACGTTGATATAGCTTCCTTGAGGAAACAACTGAAGCTCCCGCCCACAGAAGACTTGCAGGTGAAGGAGATAGCAGAGAAAGAAGGCGAGAAGGATGAGATGCTAAAGCTACTCATGGAGAAGAAGGCATAGCTTAGAGAAATGGAAGCTGACATGGAGAAACTGTTAAAAGAGAAAGAGCAACTGAAGCCAATGGAAGTCATTCCATTGAGTGCTATCCCAATTGCAGGAGTGAGCACTGCATCAGTAACATTAGTCCCATCCACAATTCCATCGACATCTCAGGAGAAGACAGCCGATCTGGCTGAGTCCATGGAAAGGATGAACTTGTAGGAGACAGAGATCAGTAGGCTAAAAAAGGATATTGAGAACCTACAGGAACTCAAATCTTCCTTCTAGACCAACCTATCTAAGGGAAAGCAGGTGACAGAACAGCTAAAGCAGGAGTTACAATAGCTCCAGAAACAAACAGTGGCAGGAAAGACATTGACCGAGGTTAAAGAGTGTGTATGGACAGACATCACTAAGTCCATGAATGAGATATGGCCCATGATCTAGATCATGTTCGAGCAGAATGAGTTAGTCTAGAGGAGCAAACAAGCCATTGAGAAGATCAGAGTACAATTGGGAGATAGGCCAACACAGGTAAACAATATCATCAAGTTCCTCAATTCTAAGACCAGGGAGGAGCTAGAAGAGCTAAAGATTGAAGACAGAACAGAGACCATCCTTGAGTTCAAAAGAGTGTTGACCAAGAGAGGATTAATGCTTCAACTGGAAGAAAAGGTTCAAGCCATGGACCAGGGGGTACAAAGGTTCTTCAGTAAGATTGAAGCTCTCCAGAAGAAAGGTCTGCCTGGTCTGAAGGTAATTAATGATAAATTGATGACACTCCTAGATTACAAGAAGAGATTGATTGAGGTGTCTAAGGATAGCTCAAAGTTTGCAGGGATTCAAGGGAGCATCACCAGCAAAGCATTTCTGGATGCCCTTCAGTGGGACATTAGCATCCAACACGATATTCGATACATTTTTCTCACCAAGCCTACATTTGCCAAGTACACAGACATGGACGAAGTGTATCGAAGGCTTCTCAAAGTCAATGTGACCAGTCATCTTAGATGGGAGGAAATCTGTGATTTGATCGATTAGCGGATGAGCTGTCCCAGTCTAGTCATTTGTCCAGTCAGAAGAGGTTGTGTAGAAACCTCACCAACGGCCTACCCAGAAATCAGCATGCAGTTACACCACATCATCGAGCAATTCCTAGATTTTTGAGATTTGTTAAGTTTGTTAGGCTAAAAATAGATTTAGCACGTCCTGGTCATTTATGACAGGAACGTTTGTACTTTGAGTTATAATCACTTCAGCTTTCGAAGTATTGAGGGTTGTTGATCTTCACACCCTGACGCTATCATACTGTAACATTTTTGAAGAGATCATCCATTAATGAAAAGGAGGCACTTTTACAGGATTCTTGCGTGTATTCACTGGTGATGTTTTCTCTCTAAGTTGAATGCTATTCTTGCTTTGTGATCATCTTGTTTTCTAATTCTAATCTTTAAGAGTAACGAATGTTGCAGGATTTATCTTGTATACCATGTTTCCGACTCGAAAGATTTTAGTGTTTTTCTTCTGGTATTTTCAATAAAGGAATTCTTAACTTCTTCTTTGTTGAAATTATTTTTCTCATATTTTCTGCTAATCATCATCTGAGCTACTAAAAGATCCAGTGATTATATTATCTCGCCCTGTGAAAGTTTTTCCTTTGTGTTTCTGGTTTGTATTTCATATTTTATTAAACACAGACCCCATAGCCCAATGGATGTGTAGACTGTCTCAACCAATTCGAAAACACTTTAACATCAAAACTGACCTATTTCTTTACCTAGCCTAATATTTAAAATTGGAAACATAGCTAAATCATATAGAGAGATCCCTCTCTGAAGTTGGAAGGGCTAGATCCCAGCTTCAAAAGCAGTTGGATAAAGTTACCTTTGTAGATTTCTTCTTTCGTCGACCTCTAGGAAATTTACCAAGTGCTAACAGATCCAACGGTCCGCGGATATCGATGCTTCTCCCTTCAGGAATTTCGATTGTTCGTCTAAGATCTCAATGACTCCTGGACAAATAACTCGGTGTCAACCCTTCTGAGCTTGTTTCCTCAAGGGTACTTCGACCCTTGTCCTTCCTTCAAGCTCTTCCAAGTCTCTATCCTTCTTGAGCTTGAATTCTCACTGCAACTCCTGGATTCTAAGGAACCCTGCATGCACTCCTTGTGGATTTCATAATAACCTCTGGTTATTCAACAACTCCAACTTTGTGCACTCCTTGCGATAGAAGTTCTTCAACCACTCACCTAGGTTTAAAAATTCTAAGACTCGACCTCGCCTACTCACACCTTGCATGACTCTATGGTATGCTTTCACTTCTGCTGGTATAAGATCAATGGTATCTCTCCTAACCTTCTTGAGATAAACTCAGAGATCTGTCAACACACTCCTTGCACACTTTCACTACACTCCTTGTAAGAATTCTCAGGAAGAGAAACAATTGAAACTTATACACTTCTCACACAAAGTTCATACATTCAACATGAAATCACATACACTCACAACATTGAAACAAATGTATAACAAAGAATATAAGCAGGTTGTAAACATACCATTCAATAGATACAAATAGCAACCATAGTACACCATGAAATTGGATAAAAGAATTCTTATATTAACTCAATTGATTTTGTACATGGTCTCAATAACAAAAACTATATGCTCATACAACTTGTACAATATTTGTTATTCTCTGCTCTCATATGCTCTCTTTCTCTATTACTTTATTTCTCTACAGCTCTCTAGCGATTACCATGAGAATGATAATACAATATACCTATGAGGGAGTCTTCTTGAATTTTTCCCTCCTACAACTCTAATCTATCTTATCGAAATTAAATACCACTACCTACTTATCATTTATTAAAATAAATGTCTACAACCAACAGACGAGAGAAGACACTCAAGATCTGTATTACAATCCCTAAAACATTGAAATAAAATACATCCTTTTAGATATTACATTAATGGTTCTTCTATTGAAATTCAAAAAAATGTTTTCAAAATGCACATTGGCATATCCAACTGTCCTCCACTTGCGCTTGCTGGTGATGCTCCTACATCATGGAGTAAAAAAAATTTAGCAAGTTGGTTAGATTTAGGCACAATCTTATCACAAAGTGGAAGGGAGGACTAGAGTTGTCACTTGGTTTTAGGGAAAATTGAGAAACCTAGGAGGGGAGGAGAGGGAGAGAATTTGTCACTAAATTAATTAATGTTTTAGGGTTGGGAGGCTAACTACCCTAATTCATGAAGATGAAAAGGATCTGAAAAGGAAGGAACACACATGGAAAAATAATATTCTAGGTGGAAAATATACCTGCGTTTAAGAGGAGTGGTGTAATGGGCATCAAAGGGAGTATTGTTTCACCCAACTTGTCTTGCATATGAAACTACACATTCCTATAAACCAAAATTGACCTCGATCTCCAAAACAATAAAAAACAACACTCTAGATTAACCATATAAAATGATCAAACATTGTATGGTGACCCAACATGCCTTGAGAAAGGTGATAATTCATTTTCTCTTAATGTTATGGAACCTCCCTTAGGGTAGGAGGATTGAATTATCTACTATGTGAGAGAACATAAACATAATGACGATGCACCCTCTTAGGAAAAGACAATAAGATACCTTCAAGAAAGAAACCAATTCAACAACAAGAGATCCATGTAGAGGTGTTAGATATAACAAGGAAAAGTAGCCCAACAATGTGGAAGAGGAATATAAGATCTAGATCAATATTTGGAACTAATATGAAAATGTTTTTGGAAGATAAATTGAAGACGATATGAGGAATTGAAGATACTTTACAAAGAGGAGAGGAGTGATGTAAATAAACAAAGAAATGACCTCAAGGCCTAAGTGAACATTAGACTAATTGTCACATGAAGAGTTCCATATAGAGGAAGTGTATTGTGGTTTTGACTAGGAACCATGTGTTCCAAGGTCTATAGTATAGGTTACATAATTGAATAATATCAAACCTTAATGTAATGTGGAATGTAAATGATCCCAAAATAGTCACCGCACCCCCTATTCCTAAGCTCGAATGTTATTACACCAAATAAATGAATAATAGGAATTCCATCATCATAGTGCTCATTATCATGATCATCATCATATTCATAATTGTGCTCATTATCATGATTGTCGTCCTTGTCATCGTTTTCACCACCAACAATCAACATTGTCAATTTCCTACTCCTCCTCCTCCTCCTCATCATCGTCATCATTTTCATTCTCATTGCGGTCATCATCCTTGTTATTGTCATATCGTCATCATCATCATCGTCATCATCGTCACCGTCCTCAGTGTCATGACCATAATTAACATTGTCATTGTTGTCATCATCGTCCTCATCTATGCGATTTGACTGCTAAAGTATATGAAGGTATGAATACCCTACTCCCCTCTGTATTTGAGCCTGTGACCTCCAAGGATTAAACACATGTTCTTAATGATTAGGCCCACTATATGATATTTATTAATTATTATAATATATTTATTATTTTATGATATAATATATATTAAATATATTATATATATATATATTATGTTAATCATATACTATTTTATTAAATATATAATATATGTAATTTATATAATATGTAATATGTAATATATATAAACAAAAGTAATATGTAATATGTAATATATATAGCCTCACAACATTCAACTCCCATGCTATAACCTCACCGCATAACCTCACCAGCTCCTGATAGAGCGATAACCCTATCTCATTCGAGCTCCTAATAGAGAGCGACATCCCAACTAGCTCATTCAAGATCCTCACAGAGAGTAACAAACCTGGCCCCACCAACATAGGACCAACAACCCTAGCCTGACAACAAAGGATTTCTAGAGAGAGACAACCCAATCCCATAGTGTGACAAAGGAGTGACAAAGGAGGATCTAGCTCGAGCGACAAAGGAGACCCAACCTAGACCAACAATACCACCAAAATCATTAAGTTTTCAAATCCTTTAAAACCCCAAATCTGAAATTGAAGGTTCTTGAGTTTTTGAAAAATTTAGGAAAAAATGGTCATGGTCCTTGTGAAAAAGATAGAGAGATACATAGCCACTAGAATTTCAATGAGGCCATTGTTCATACCCCTTATACTTTGTCATCCAACACATTTACTATAATGACTTAAGTCGGAAATATGATCTTCCAACCGACGATAAAACTTTTTCGCTCCCTTCTTAGTGTTCTCACATTCATAGTCATTCGTGTTGTAAAAAATGAGATGAGCAATCTTAGAACGCAGAGCTTCAATGTACCCTCCCTTTTCAGTATGGTCAACAATGATTTTTATATATTTAAGCCAATAATCATCAGTTTCTTCAACACGATAATCCTATGATGCCCAGGGGAGTGTGTTGTATTTGGCTAGAGAGCATCATAATAGATGTAGCTCAAAGAGTTTGAGCATCATGTCGACCTTTCTCTTCTCCTCTTCTATTTCCTATGAAATTTAACTTGGGGTTTCATACAGATGCATAAAGTTGATTCTTTTATGAATAGATATTATAAATTCACTCTACCTAGGTATATTCGATGTGTTCTTTCTCACTGGTATTTGAATATACATCCTTTACTGCTAGAGGATTGGATATTTCCGTATTAAATTTTCAAAAATCCCCCTTCTATTTTGATAAGGAGCACAAATACACGTTTTTGAAAAGTTATGATAGTTTAAATTTTAGACATATATATTGATGTCAACAAACATCGAGTAGAATTTACATCCAAGTTAAGCCCCTATAATTGTAGGCTCCATAAACTTTAGGAGTCAAATCGTTGCATAGAGGGGGTCCCTTGTCCCACAAACAAGGGGGTCTCATACACCAATTTGGTGTTTGGCTTGGTCATGACCTTAAAATTAGATTATTATTATTATTATTATTATTATTATTATTATTATTAAGTATATATGATTTTCCCATAAAATGAGTGATGAAATGTAAAATTAGTATACCATAATTACTAGAAAATAAATCATTGCAATCTATGATACACAACTAATCTATCTCCGAGGAAAATCTAGATGGTGGAGAAGAGTATCTAACAAAGGAGAGTTAGATTTAATCATCCTCTAAATCCATTATTTGAATGTCCATACTCGATCCTTTTCATAGTACATGTATAGGAGAGTGCACTAATTTGATTAGGCCTTGGGAAATAATTCTAGTAGGAACCAACATACACCTCCCAGGATAGAGGTAGAGGGAGAGCCACTACGAAAATGTAAGGTTGAATATGTTATTTTAGAAGAGAAAAAATTAGTAATGAACCAATGAAAAGATGGAAAACTCTCCAAAATCACTTTCATCCTTTTCGAATCTCTCAACGTGATATGACTTGAATTCATCCTTATCTTAACAGGAATCCATTATCAAGTTATACTAAGGAACTGTAAGAAAATAATTGCAAAATAATATAAAACTCTTAAGATCGGGAAGAACCAAATAGATAACTAACAATAATAGAAACCAAAGTTTATGAAATCCTTAGGAGTATTAAGGTGATCCATTTATGTTTGAGTATTATGATTGGTTTTGGAGGCCTTTCCTTGGTACTTACATAGTTGAAAATTACCCAAGGGTATTTTTTGTTTTGATTTTATGTTTAAGAAATTTGACATAAAGTGAAAACTATGCCCAGAGGCTTGTGGGTAGATATTCCATCCTACAGGGCTTCTAGGATGGAGAATATTCCTATGGGATTGTAGGATGGAAACTCTTCCCATAGGACTGTAGAATGGAAACTATTCCCACATTCATATTTGTTTTCCTAAATCATTGCTCCTATACCACTTATTATGTTCTTTCATTTGCTATTAATTATATGCAGTAACATACATCAAAAAATCTCAATGAGATACAATAAAATGTAAAATATTGTATTATCTTCCCTATTCGAGAGAGGGGGAAACTATCCTAACCATTTTGATGGTCCTGCCTCCAACGCAAGCCGAAGATAATACAAAATATTCCCTGTGATGACCTAGAAGACTCCTGCCCTGTTATAGTTTTTATTTTACACTACCCTAACTTAACCTCTAGTGGCTTGTACATTAATGACTAGGACACTATATATTAATTAACACAACCCACATCTACCTAGTGGCATTATTTAATGATTATGTACACATTACATTAATTATCCTCTACACACCTATTAATATTATCAATGGTACTCTTTACATAGTCATGAGAGATCATAACAATCATCATTGCTTTTATATCAATCTAATCCATTATATCATTACATGGGCTTGTCCCATTTGTTATAATCCTTCATGGCTTATTTTAATGGCCATCAAGTTTTTTATGTAGGATTCTCATCAACTAAAATATCAAATCCTCTCCCTCCTATGATCCATATGCTCTCATAATACAACCCCTAACCACAGTTTCCCATTATCAAATGTTCCAAGGACATACAAGGTAGGACTATTAATAGTACAAATATCCTCTACCCACCTCTTGAACTCATTAGAATGGTAACCCTATTGCATATGTTTCTAGAGGAAAACATGAAAATCTATGCTATTCCCATCTAAGAAACTCTAAGACAACACATTTATTTCCTTTACATTTCCATGGATGTTGAACAATAAAACTTTTAACTATAAATTATTTTTATCTTGTTGGAAGTATTCCCAACACATACAATATTGTTTTGTCTTTAAAAATGATATTGATGCAATGGACAACACAAGGATTCCAAAAAATATTTAGGTACTCATCGTCAACTTTACCCCCTAATTAAAAAGTACATTATTAGAAAGAGTATCTATGATATAATAGGCCACAGTTTTCCTCCCCAACTCTTCAATTGCCAATTGTTTCTTTAATAGGGTCATGAAAAATGCACCATCCTTGATGCTCCCAATAGTGTCATGACATTTTGAAAACAAAACCCTCTTGAGATTCAGACCCATATGCTTATAAAAGGTTTCTTATTTATATCTTTGAAACCATATCACACAATGGAGACCTGATAATTTGTCCAAGTATCTTTAATTTTATGAAGGCTCGTGTTAATGTAAGTTTTTTCATCAAGAAATACTATTGTTCTCATTCTTTAAAAAGATGGATACATGTATCCTTTTGGGGGCATGATTTATCAAATTACTATGCATTTTATTCCAATAATGAGACTTACATATATTGAAAGGAATATCATTTGCAATGAAAAATATCCCAACTAGTGCTTCAATGTTATGCATGCTTCATACATCTCAAAGGAAACCAAGTGGGAACCAAGTATTAGAACCAACACCAATATAGATAGGTTGAGTTTGTGGTACATATAGTTCTATGTGATGTGACGTAAGAGTTGGTTTTGTCTTCTCATGGTCAAATAACTATTTTCTTAACATTTCCATGTGTGGCTTGAGAAATTTATCACATACATTAATATATTCCCTTTACCCAACCCCACATAAGTGCTCCCTCATTCATTCCATGACTTGAACTTGTCACTTAACAAATAGAGCATACCCRAGCCCTTGTTAAATAGATGTATCCACTCCACCATTATATGGACAATTACTTGCACAATTTCCCATGACCTACCATCAAAGGCCATTTTGGCTTGTGAAAATGATTTGGATAGGGATCATTTTGGAGTATGAGGGTTAAATTGTTTTGTGTTGTTATAGAAATGGGAATGATTGAGCTATTTTCTATGATAATGAAAGATAAATGTAGCTGAGAAAATTTGAGAAAAGATAAAAGCTAATCCAATGAGATGAAATGAAAACTTCACATGAATTGTTAGGCCAATCAAGCAAGTTGTTTAACCAAATATGCCATCAATTTTTTAGGTGGGTTTGTTTAGATTATTTTAGATCCAAAATGATGTTTAAACCAATGAATTATGTCCAATTCATTGGGAATTGTTTTTCAATGTCTGAAATAGAGTAAAGAACTTTCAAACCCTTACATCACAAGTATATTTTACAACATAAACTTAGATGAAATAAACTCAAGGAAGATTAGGAGTTAGCACCATTAATTCTATTCGTCAATAATTCTATATCCATCCAAGAATGTCCAACATTAAACCAAGATACATTATATTCTAGCTAGTCAAATAC
Organism: Picea mariana; assembly: GCA_032191745.1. Lineage (NCBI taxonomy): Eukaryota > Viridiplantae > Streptophyta > Pinopsida > Pinales > Pinaceae > Picea > Picea mariana. Next base: position 50,557 of record JASDQU010816221.1, read on the forward strand.
TTGTCAAAGTATGTACTATCACACTTGTGCAAATCACTATTAGGTGAAGAGTTAAAGCAAGGATTAGCACTCAACTTTTAAAATCTAAAGAAAGAATGTTATATAAATACCAAAAAATGAATTTCTTGAATTAAATTTATTCCTCCATATAGGATTCAAAGGTCCTTTATAATCCAAAACTAGGACATTTTAAAACAACAGAAGAAATGTGAATTATGTATTGGGTCAAATTATGACAATGTCTAGCTTTGGAATTAGAAATATAGTGTCAAATTATTCATTGTATATTAATTCTCCCCTTTTTCTAACTAATTTTTATCATTTGATGGAGTTTAGGTACAACCGAATAGGTACTTGTTATACCTATCATCCTTGAGCGAGGGAACTTCTAGATGGAGGGTGGAAAGCTTTATGTCCAATACATCTAACAGGGTGAGATAAACTATTGGTGAAAAGGTTAGAAGAAAATTATGTATGCACATTTAATTCTTTCTTGGTGAAGGAGGTTCATGTTATTATGATGATGAGAGAATAGGTGATGTCAAGGCTCCTTTGAGGTACAAACATCTAGTGATATGATGGGTACCCAATGAAATTCCTCAGTAGGACATTGAATTTTGTTTCAATGAGAGGATTTATCACATTGATCCAACATCCATACATGGTTTGGGTCTATTTTCCATGGATGGCATAAAGGTGAGAGATGGAGGAATTGTTGAGTTTATGGACTATGTCATACCATGCTACAACTATGGAGATTGGTTGAGGCTAGTCTGATATATACCAAGTATGTAGAGATATGCAGTTGCTGCAAATTATATAGAGTTAAAAGACAATGATCACAATAATGGAACGACAATGTATATTGATGGAAGACCAAAGGCATCATGAAATATTGTAGGGATTATTAATAGTACAATATCTGACACAACAAGAAAGAAACCCAGTTGTATATTTGAGGGGTGTAAAGGAAATTGAATATTCATGTGTGCAGAGAAAACAATAGCTACAGGGGAAGAGTTTTTGGTCGATTATGATTTGAATTGAATTGATGGAAGCACTACTATTATGGAGGAAAATATGTTCAATCAGTATACCAAAACTATAATTAGTGTTTTCCTTTTATATATATTTAACATACATTTTAATAACTCATGTTTCTTAGGTTATTTTCTAATATTCTAAGATGTCATGCATATTATAATGTGGTAGGGTGAACATGGGAAGGCACCAACTAACTCATAGAAGGTATAATAATGATTTACATATCAATTCTTTCTTGCAATAATTGAATTTACATGTTTATTTGTTGATGTATATGAGAACACCGTCAGAGCACGATGATGTGTGGGATGAAATGTATGATTCCATCAATCCATTGGAAACAATTCAAAAGTCCTTGAGAAAGGAAAATAAGGAATTCATTAAATTGGCTATGTCTAAGACACTTATAGAGGAGGGAAACTAAAGGATGAAAATTTTAAGATAAGATATAGAACAATTTTTGGTAAGTGAAATTAAAAAAAATATATTATTTTTGACATATATTGATTTATGAAATTTTGTCTGATACCGTTA
>JASDQU010816224.1:0-35125 GCA_032191745.1 Picea mariana
CAAGAAGAGTTCACACCTATTTTTCTTTATAGTGCATGTGCGTGTCCTCTTTGTTTGGGCAATAGATTGTGAATAGAATGATGGGTGACGATAATTGGATTTCCCACCCTTTGCTCCATCTGGGGTGAGAAAGGTCCTTTTGCGACCCCTGCTGCGTGTATTTGTGCGCAAATTTATTTTTTCCAGCATAAAGGATTCTCTAATATCACCCTCATTTACCACATTTTTTACCTCTCCATGACTTACCATAGTTATGTCCTCTCCATCACTGCGATCGTCTTCAATAAACAAAGTTGTTTCTTTCCCATCAAGGACAGTTTTTCTTGGATCTTCACCAAATTTATAAGAAGATGGCTACAAATTCACTGAAAAATCAAATGGGTCATCTAATCCCATGGGAGTCCTATCAAAAGTTGGTGGGCCTAAGGGAACACTATCTGGTGTCATATCAAATATTGGCCAAGAGCATTGCCCATAGGAACATTGAATAGTGTCATTAGTATGAAATTTCTCATTTTCTTCAGCGATGGTGTTTGGTGTCTTATCATACAAAGAATTTGAACTTTGCTCGAAACAATGAATTGTGTCAATACTATCAAATATCTGATTTTCTTCAACAACAATGTCTGGTGTCTTGTCATATAATGGGTTTGAAATTTGGTAAGCAGAAGTATCAAACTTTGGTGTATAATAGTAGAAAGAGAGATTAATTCTCCGCAGTCAAAACATTTTACTGTGAAAGGAATATTTCCTGCTTTATTTGCCAAGGCTTGCAGTGAAGGATGCAGATATAAGGAAGAAGTTTTAGAGATATATTTAGAAGTGGAAGGCTTAGAAATAGCTTTCTGCGGGAAAGAAATGAGTGCAGAATTTGATGTTTCTTTTATTTGAGAAGAGGTAATAGATTTCTGCTCTAGAGGTTTCAGGACATCAATAACCCAGTTGGTGGGAAAAGAAAGGGTTTCCCATCTAATAGTACAATGTTCCATTGTTTGGTTTAGAGGATTTGTTATCACCAGAGTACTAGATTGAGAGTCTTTGCTGCGAGTATGTAAGACAGATAGAAACATAGTGTTTGTATGCCGAAAACATCCCCTAACTTGGATGGCTATATTATTTCGGGTATCTCTAGTATCAAATCCGGTTGTCCTAATTTGAAGTTTTAAGATGTCAACAATATTTTCATCGAAGGTATATATAGAGAAATTTGGATAACAGTCAAAGAAGACTGGTCCATTAGATAGAGGAGCAACAATTCCTCCAATGAGAGAATCAGTAAACTTATTGTGAGTTAAATCCCTTACAGTGCATAAGGCATATGCATCTATTCCTTTGTGTACTAGAGGATTTATACCGATTCTAATACACCCAAAATGTAAGAACTTTGTTCCATGTCTCTTAGCTTCTCTTTGAACCTCTTTTGGATTGATAAGAGCTATGGTTTGGGTTGTATCACAATTTTGTTGTATAGTACTTATTGATTCTTTGACAACCACTCTTGTTACAGCTTTTAGATGGAACATGGTTAAATCTTGATAAACTTTACTGGGATTTATTGCAGGCAATTTCCATGCAGCCTGTGGGTTAACTTCTTCCTCTTCTATACTGGCATGATTTAAACTTTCTGATCTACTTAAAGAAAACATAGACTCAAGAGGATTTACAGAGTCACAATAAGAGGTACTACATTCTTCTGCATTTTTGACATCTCTGAAAGAAACTGATCTAGAATCCGTAGCTAAGAGTTCACTATTTCTGCACAGAAAAGAAGGGCATTTAGTCTTATGTCTTCTCGAAAGAAGATTAGACAGGCTTCTGTCCGACTTCTCAGGAAGAAACTAGCAAATATTTGAGGAAGTCGCAGTAGTGGAGCTGTGCCTTTAAACAACCCGAGACTACTGATACGGCTTCAGATGTGTCGCAAGAGTGGAACTATGCCTTTTAACAGCCCGAGACTCTTGATACGGAACTGGATTCTTTAAGGATTACACACAGGAATATTTATACACAAAACACAGAGCGAATAGCTATATCAAATCACAGAGAGAGTCTGATATCATACCCGGGTTGAAAATGAGTGCATGGCTCTGATACCATTTGTAAATTCTTGGGCCTCCTCTGTCAGAGAATGAAGCTTGACGTATTGACAGCTTGTCTCATGCGCAATCTCCCTTCATCATCTGGTCTTATGGTTTCTGCTACTTCCGTCAGAACCAATACCGGCGGGTTAACTTCTTTACTTTGCTTATCTTCCTGAAGCCCGTCACTCGAAGTCCATCGAGCCCTTTCAGCAGTTCTATTTGAACCCTATAGTTGACCTTAGGCGAATCTCTGCAGCTAGGACTGCCTTAAGCGGCCTCCTGCCTGACGGGACCTACTACCACTGCTCGACGGACGTTTTCTCACATCAACTACCAGGAACCTTGCCAATAGGACGAGCAACTCAGACCTAGCAATACTAAGGAACAACGGATGCAAATACAAGCAAATAAATGAAGTCACAATGTGCGCATATTACAGAGACAATAGGCAAGCATCAGAGATATAACAAGCGGAAGTCCTTATATTATCAGAGCATAAAGCATGCGGGTATTACAATATCTTTGTGCCAAATGCATAGATTACAGACTCTGAGCGGGATGCTCTTCGCTCGACTCACAGACAGAATGACTCAAAGCTTCGGACAGAAGGGAAGCTTAGAAGACTGACTGAATCAATACTCACACTGACTACCGATGCCTCAAATGAACCCCTCATCCCTCTTTTATACAAATTCAGAAAGGAGGAGTAATCATCAAGCATCCAACAGGAGTAGACTAGAGGGCCTACATGTCGACCACTAAATCTACTTTTATGATTCGGCAGAGATATTCACGCAGGAATTTCTGACCGATCAGACATCTTTATTTCAAATATACCGAAAGGAAATATACGACAAAAGATATGTCGGGGTTGTCGTGTAGGATTCCCTGATCATATCACTGAAAGCAGAGATCTGACGGGGTGGTCGTGCAAGATTCCCCGGCCAGATTACTTAAAACTGAAGACATCACATGCTGAATAGTAGGGCATCTTGGAAATGTGGGTCAAACCGTACCAAAAGTCGGAGAAGTGCTCCGAGTTTCCAAGATTCCTCTTTTATTTGAAATCACAACACTAAGACTCGGACAATACTTATATTACATGATTTTGTAAAAAGTGGAGTTGATGGCAGACAACCCACGGAAACCAAATGGCACCACTGTCGGCCATTTAGACATGAATTATTACATTGTCAATCATTTTCAATAAAACTTGAGAATCGTCGGTCAGGATAGTGCAGGGTATCCCAAGATTTTGTATAGATTTTTTGAACTATGAAGAGGACCCCATTGATTCTTTGAAGGACAGTCTTGGATTTGATTCCCCACTGATAGTGATTTAGAATAAACATACGGAGAATTTCTCCATCATTCAGCCCTTGATAATATAGATCATGCACATAAGAAAGAGAAGAAAAGGATTCTAAAATATGCGGATCTGTTGCTTCTTTGTTCAGCCCGAAATCTTTCCACCAATCAGCAATCCAGACTGGAGGTCTTCCTGCTGTTGAAGAATTTACACTCCCAAATTTTACCATGATTAAAACATCTTCATGTTGAACAAAGTGCCACCACAACTTTCTGTAATCATGATAATTCAAACTTGTTTCTGGAAATATAATGTCAACATTTCTCTCAGGCCATTGGGATAGTAGCCTTGGTCTATTAAGACAAAAATATTGTTGATTGTGTCCTTCATTATCTCTGATATTCGAGATTAAGGTTATATCATGAAAAAGTTCTGTTAAAGCATACTGTGCCTAAGAGGCCCTTCTAATGTCTTCACTTATTACAGGAGATAACACATTTGAATTTTCTCTTCTATGAACTTCTGGAACCAAATTTGAATATGGGATTTGAGTTGTTTGAGATAAAACTTTTGTGCTTCTCAATTCCCATCTAGGAGCCCATCCTGTAGTATAGTTCTCCCATTCTAGAGAATCAGGGGTGTTAATCACTTGTTCTTCTCCTTCCCTGAGTTGAATGGATATTACCAGACTTTGATTTTCTAAATTTTCTCTACTTAAGAAATCTAGTAAAGAGTTTTGAGCTCCTTTAATGTGTTCTATCAAAAAATCAAAATTATTGTAGAGGGCCTGCCAACGCGCAAATTTACGGTCTCCTGGATTCTTCAAATCTTTATTAAGGACTTTATTCATGGCTACTGCATCAGTCCTTAGAAGAAACCTTTTATAAATCAAATAGATTTCAAACTTATGAATAGCATTCAAAGCAGCCTTTGTTTCTTTATCTAGAGCAAAGTAATTTTTCTCTGTTGCCTGCCACAATCCAGAGGCAAACTGGATGATTTCCTCCTTCCCTTTGTCTCTAACCTGCTTTAATACAGCACCCCAGCCAATATTACTAGCATCAGTTTCTACAATTTTGGGAAGGCTGTCATCAGAAATATGCAGGATTGGCAGAGTTTTTACTTTTGCCTTTATATTTTTCACAGCTTGGGTGTGTGCATCTGTCCAGGGACATGATTCCTTTTTCAATCTGTCATTAAGGAGTTTCCTCTCATTTGCACATTTCTTATAGAAATGGATTATATAATTCAAGCTCCCCAAAAATCTTTGTACTTGGGTCTTATCTAGGATTTTGTCTGGAAACTTATCTGTAAACTCAACAGCATGGGTTTGAAGAGTAATTTGTCCATTATTAATAATATGACCCAGGAACTTAACTTGATTCTGGAAGAGTTCAATCTTCTTTTTGGATAGAACCAAACCTACTTGCTTAATTACTTGTAGAAGTGTCTTCAAATGTTTAAATTTTGGTCCAAAGAAGAAGAAAATACCAGAATATCATCTATATACACAATAAGCCAGTCAAAATAAGGCTTAAGAGTATCATCCATGACTCTCTGGAATTTTGCTGGAGCATTTTTAAGACCAAATGGCATTACATTCCATTCATGGTGTCCAGCTGGGACATTAAAAGCAGTTTTAAATTTATCTTTCTCATGAATTGTTACCTGCCAGAATCCTGACTTTAGGTCAAATTTATAAAAGATTTTTGCCCCTGCAATTCTGGTAACTAGACTGCTTTTGTTTGGAATCGGATATGTGTCATCAGCTAGGACTTTATTGAGAGGCTTATAATTTACCACTAGTCTGGGAACTCCTCTAATTTGCTCAGAATGCTTATTTACATAGAACCCATAGCAGTTCCAGGGACTAGTAGATTTCCTGATAAGGTCCTTTTTTAGTAAGTTCTCAATTTCTTCTGCACACAATTTTTGGTATTCAGCATTCATTGGAATGGCTCTACTTCTGCACAGTTTCCCCTGATAGTCTTCTTTGTATGGGAGATAAACTTCATGTTTCCTTTGCTTCCAGAAAGCAGTTGGATTATCAGAGCAGACAAAATTAATAAATTCTTCTTTTAAAGTCTGGATCTTATAATGAATATTTGTTCTTTCTAATTGATCCTTTAATTTTAATCCAGACTGAAATTCTTTCAATTCTTTGATCTTTTCAACTCTTCTAAGATTTAGTTGGACTGCATCTGAGATCCTAGGGGAGGATACAAAAGGTAGCTTAATTATTTTTTCCCCTGGTATAGTGAAAAAATATCCTGGCTTATCAGGAGTCACCATGGTTGATCCATGAGGTGAGACTGCAGCAAGAAAGGGAGTGCCAAGGATACAGGCAACTGGAATTTCTGCCAGAAGAAACTTTAGTTTAAGGCAGAATTCTTGGAAACAAAAGACTGCTTCTCGGATCTGAAAGGAAATGTCATTTGGAATATTTCCTAATCCCACAACCAAAGCTTGTGTTTTTTCCCATAGAGAAACTGGAACAACATGCTTGTTGAGTATATTCAAATCTGATCCAGTGTCAATCAATGTCTTGAGTTTGAAATGTAAATCTTGGATCTTTAATTCTATCAAGACATGATACTTTTGATGCTGAATTTGAAGATTTGTCTCTTCTTCAGGCTCTTTATGTTCTTGTTCTGAAGACTTACTGACAGATTTCTTTATCCTGTTTATTTCTCTTCCTATGTCAGATATAGCAAGAGTATTGACTGGACAGCTCATAAGGCTGGCTTTCTGTGGACTTAATTTCCTAGCAGAGTCAAGGGGTTTCCTTTTATTCCATTCATGGAAGGAGACAAAAATATCTTCCCGTTCCATATGATTTTTCCATTTGTGTGCCATTTTGATCTTCTCTGAATCTGGAGTGATTTTTGAAAATCCTCTAGCTTCTGGATGAGTGAATAAATCCCAATGAAGCATCTCTTTCATCTAGACTGGATTTATATTTTGTCTTCTGCAGCCTTTGGAAAGGTATAAAAATTTTCTGATTTCAGCATAAGAGGGTTTCTTCATACCACTGGGAATATATGCTTCCTATCTTGTCTTTATTTCAGAGAAAAGATTGTCTTGGATGAACAAAACATGAGCATCATGAGGAAAAGGAATATCATAACACTGTGGATGGGGACATGGATCCCTAGCAGTAGAGCTTGGTGGTGGTTCATGTGCTCTGGGATTATGGTTTGAATGTTCAAACTGTACTCCTTCTTCAATAGAGGAAATAGTAGAAAGAGAGATTAATTCTTCGCAGTCAAAACATTTTACTGTGAAAGGAATATTTCCTGCTTTATTTGCCAAGGCTTGTAGTGAAGGATGCAAACATAAGGAAGAAGTTTTAGCGATATATTTAGAAGTGGAAGGCTTAGAAATAGCTTTCTGTGGGAAAGAAACGACTGCAGAGTTTGATGTTTCTTTTATTTGAGCAGAGGTAATAGATTTCTGCTCTGGAGGTTTCGGGACATCAATAACCCAGTTGGTGGGAAAAGAAAGGGTTTCCCACCTAATATTACAATGTTCCATTTTTTGGTTTAGAGGATCTGTTATCACCAGAGTACTAGATTGAGAGTCTTTGCTGGGAGTATGTAAGACAGCTGGAAACATAGTGTTTGTATGCTGAAAACATCCCCTAACTTGGATGACTATATTATTTTGGGTAGCTCTGGTATCAAATCCGGTTGTCCTGATTTGAAGTTTTAAGATGTTAGCAATGTTTTCATCGAAGGTATATACAGAGAAATTTGGATAACAGTCAAAGAAGACTGGTCCATTAGATAGAGGAGCGACAATTCCTCCAATGAGAAAATCAGTAAACTTATTGTGAGTTAAATCCCTTACAGTGCATAAGACATATGCATCTATTCCTTTGTGTACTAGGGGATTTATACCGATTCTAATACACCCAAAATGTAAGAACTTTGTTCCATGTCTCTTAGGTTCTCGTTGAACCTCTTTTGGATTGATAAGAGCTATGGTTTGGGTTGTATCACAATTTTGTTGTATAGTACTTACTAATTCTTTGACAACCACTCTTGTTACAGCTTTTAGATGGAACATCGTTAAATCTTGATAAACTTTACTGGGATTTATTGCAGGAAATTTCCATGCAGCCTGTGGGTTAACTTTTTCCTCTTCTATGCTGGCATGATTTAAACTTTCTAATCTACTTAAAGAAAACATAGACTCAAGAGGATTTACAGAGTCGAAATCAGAGGTACTACATTCTTCTGCATTTTTGACATCTCCGAAAGAAACTGATCTAGAAACCATAGTTAAGAGTTCACTATTTCTGCACAGAAAAGAAGGGCGTTTAGTCTTATGTCTTCGCAAAAGAAGATTAGACAGGATCCTGACCGACTGCTCAGGCAGAAACTAGCAAATCTTTGAGGAAGTTGCAGTAGTGGAACTGTGCGTTTAAACAGCCCGAGACTACTGATACGGCTTCAGGTGTGTCGCAAGAGTGGAACTGTGCCTTTAAACAGCCCGAGACTCTTTATACGGCACTGGATTCTTTAAGGATTACACACAGGAATATTTATACACAAAACACAAAGCGAATAGCTATATCAGATCACAGAGAGAGTCTGATATCATAGCCGGGTAAGAGAATGAAGCTTGACGTATTGACTGCTTGTCTCATGCGCAATCTCCCTTCATCATCTGGTCTTCTGGTTTCTGCTACTTCCGTTAGAACCAATACCGGTGGGTTAACTGCTTTACTTTGCTTATCTTCCTGAAGCCCGTCACTCGAAGTCCATCGAGCCCTTTCAACAGTTCTATTTGAACCCTATAGTTGACCTTAGACGAATCTCTACAGCTACCACTGCCCTAAGCGGCCTCCTGCCTGACGAGACTTACTACCACTGCTCGGCAGACATTTTCTCGCATCAACTACCAGGAACCTTGCCAACAGGATGAGCAACTCAGACCTAGCAATACCAAGGAACAACGGATGCAAATACAGGAAAATAAATGAAGTCACAATGTGCGCATATTACAGAGACAATAGACAAGCATCAGAGATATAACAAGCGGAAGTCTTTATATTATCAGAGCATAAAGCATGNTATTTGAACACTATAGTTGACCTTAGACGAATCTCTACAGCTACCACTGCCCTAAGCGGCCTCCTGCCTGACGAGACTTACTACCACTGCTCGGCAGACATTTTCTCGCATCAACTACCAGGAACCTTGCCAACAGGATGAGCAACTCATACCTAGCAATACCAAGGAACAACGGATGCAAATACAGGAAAATAAATGAAGTCACAATGTGCGCATATTACAGAGACAATAGACAAGCATCAGAGATATAACAAGCGGAAGTCTTTATATTATCAGAGCATAAAGCATGCGGGTATTACAATATCTTTGTGCCAAATGCACAGATTACAGTCTCTGAGCAGGATGCTTTTCACTCGACTTACAGACAGAATGACTCAAATCTTTGGACAGAAGGGAAGCTTAGAAGACTGACTGACTCAATACTCACACTGACTACCGATGCCTCAAATGAACCCCTCATCCCTCTTTTATACAAATTCGGAAAGGAGGATTAATCATCAAGCATCCAACACGAGTAGACTAGAGGGCCTACATGTCGACCACTAAATCTACTTTTATGATTCGGCAGAGATATTCACGCAGGAATTTCTGATAGAAGGAAATATACGACAAAAGATATGTCGGGGTTGTCGCGTAGGATTCCTCGATCATATCACCGAAAGCAGAGATCTAACGGGGTGGTCATGTAAGATTCCCCAACCAGAGTACTTAAAACCGAAGACATCACATGCTGAATAGTAGGGCATCTTGGAAATGTGGGTCAAACCGTACCAAAAGTCGGAGAAGTGCTTCGAGTTTCCAAGATTCTTCTTTTATTTGAAATGAAAACACTAAGACTCAGACAATACTTATATTACATGATTTTTTACAAAGTGGAATTGATGGCGAACAACCCACGGAAACCAAATGGCACCACTGTCGGCCATTTAGAAATGAATTATTACATTGTCAATCATTTTCAATAAAACTTGAGAATCGTTCAGGATAGTGCAGGGTATCCCAAGATTTTGTATAGATTTTTCGAACTATGAAGAGGACCCCATTGATTCTTTGAAGGACAGTCTTGGATTTGATTCCCCACTGATAGTGATATAGAATAAACATACAGAGAATTTCTCCATCATTCAGCCCTTGATAATATAGATCACGCACATAAGAAAGAGAAGAAAAGGATTCTAAAATATGTGGATCTATTGCTTCTTTGTTCAGCCCAAAATCTTTCCACCAATCAGCAATCCATACTGGAGGTCTTCCTGTTGTTGAAGAATTTACACTCCCAAATTTTACCATGATTAAAACATCTTCATGTTGAACAAAGTGCCACCACAACTTTCTGTAATCATGATAATTCAAACTCGTTTCTGGAAATATAATGTCAGCATTTCTCTCAGGCCATTGGGATAGTAGCCTTGGTCTATTAAGACAAAAATATTGCTGATTGTGTCCTTCATTATCTTTGATATCCCAGATTAAGGTTATATCATGAAAAAGTTCTGTTAAAGCATACTGTGCCTGAGAGGCCCTTCTAATGTCTTCACTTATTACAGGAGATAACACATTTGAATCTCCTCTTCTACGAACTTCTGGAAGCAAATTTGAATATGGGATTTGAGTTGTTTGAGATAAAACTTTTGTGCTTCTCAATTCCCATATGGGAGCCCATCCTGCAGTATAGTTCTCCCATTCTATAGAATCAGGGGTGTTAATCACTTGTTCTTCTCCTTCCTTAAGTTGAATGGATATTACCAGACTTTGATTTTCTAAATGTTCTCTACTTAAGAAATCTGGTAAAGAGTTTTGAGCTCCTTTAATGTGTTCCATCGAGAAATCAAAATTACTGAAGAGGGCCTACCAACGCGCAAATTTATGGTCTCCTGGATTCTTCAAATCTTTATTAAGGACTTTATTCATGGCTGCTGCATCAGTCCTTAGAAGAAACCTTTTATAAATAAAATAGATTTCAAACTTATGAATAGCATTCAAAGCAGCCTTTATTTCTTTATCTAGAGCAGAGAAATTTTTCTCTGCTGCCTGCCAGAATCCAGAGGCAAACTGGATAATTTCCTCTTTCCCTTTGTCTCTAACCTAATTTAATACAGCACCCCAGCCAATATTACTAGCATCAATTTCTACAATTTTGGGAAGGCTGTCATCAGAAATATGCAGGATTGGCAGAGTTTTTACTTTTGCCTTTATATTTTTCACAGCTTGGTTGTGCGCATCTGTCCAGGGACATGATTCCTTTTTCAATCTGTCATTAAGGAGTTTCCTGTCATGTGCACATTTCTTATAGAAATGGCTTATATAATTCAAACTCCCCAAAAATCTTTGTAGTTGGGTCTTATCTAGGATTTTGTCTGGAAACTTATCTGCAAACTCAACAGCATGGGTTTGAAGAGTAATTTGTCCATTATTAATAATATGACCCAGGAACTTAACCTAAGTCTGGAAGAGTTCAATCTTGTTTTTGGATAGAACCAAACCTGCTTGCTTAATTACTTACAGAAGTGTCTTCAAATGTTTAAAATGTTGGTCCAAAAAAGAAGAAAATACCAGAATATCATCTATATACACAATAAGCCAGTCAAAATAAGGCTTAAGAGTATCATCCATGACTCTCTGGAATTTTGTTGGAGCATTTTTAAGACCAAATGGCATTACATTCCATTCATGGTGTCCAGCTGGGACATTAAAAGCAGTTTTAAATTTATCTTTCTCATGAATTGCTACCTGCCAGAATCCTGACTTTAGGTCAAATTTATAAAAGCTTTTTGCCCCTGCAATTCTGGTAACTAGACTGTTTTTGTTTGGAATAGGATATGTGTCATCAGCTAGGAATTTATTGAGAGGCTTATAATTTACCACTAGTCTGGGAACTCCTCTAATTTGCTCAGAATGCTTATTTACATAGAACCCATAGCAGTTCCAGGGACTAGTAGATTTCCTGATAAGGTCCTTTTTGAGTAAGTTCTCAATTTCTTCTGCACACAATTTTTGGTATTTAGCATTCATTGGAATGGCTCTACTTCTGCACGGTTTCTCCTGATAGTCTTCTTTGTATGGGAGATAAACTTCATCTTTCCTTTGCTTCCAGAAAGCAGTTGGATTCTCAGAGCAGACAGAATTAATAAATTCTTCTTTTAAAGTCTGGATCTTATACTGAATATTTGTTCTTGCTAATTGATCCTTTAATTTTAATCCAGACTGGAATTCTTTCAATTCTTTGATCTTTTCAACTCTTCTAAGATTTAGTTGGACTGCATCTGAGATCCTACGGGAGGATACAAAAGGTAGCTTAATTATTTTTTCCCCTGGTATAGTGAAAAAATATCCTGGCTTATCAGGAGTCACCATGGTTGATCCATGAGGTGAGACTGCAGCAAGAAAGGGAGTACCAAGGATACARGCAACTAGAAGTTCTGCCAGAAGAAACTTTAATTTAAGGCAGAATTCTTGGAAACAAAGGACTGCTTCTGGGATCTGAAAGGAAATGTCATTTGGAATATTTTCTAATGCCACAACCAAAGCTTGTGTTTTTTCCCATAGAGAAACTGGAACAACATGCTTGTTGAGTATATTCAAATCTGATCCAGTGTCAATCAATGTCTTGAGTTTGAAATGTAAATCTTGGATCTTTAATTCTATCAAGACGTGATACTTTTGATGTTGAATTTGAAGATTTGTCTCTTCTTCAGGCTCTTTATGTTCTTGTTCTGAAGATTTACTGACATATTTATTTATCCTGTTTATTTCTCTTCCAATGTCAGATATAGCAAGAGTATTGACTGGACAGCTCATAAGGCTGGCTTTCTGTGGACTTAATTTCCAAGAAGAGTCAAGGGGTTTCCTTTTATTCCATTCATGGAAGGAGACAAAAATATCTTCCCGTCCCATATGAGTTTTCCATTTGTGTGCCATTTTGATCTTCTCTGAATCTGGAGTGGTTTTTGAAAATCCTCTGGCTTCTGGATGAGTGAATAAATCCCAATGAAGCATCTCTTTCATCCAGACTGGATTTATATTTTGTCTTCTGCAGCCTTTGGAAAGGTATAAAAATTTTCTGATTTCAGCAGAAGAGGGTTTCTTCATACCACTGGGAATATATGCTTCCTGTCTTGTCTTTATTTCAGAGAAAATATTGTCTTGGATGACCAAAATATGAGCATCATGAGGAAAAGGAATATCATAACACTGTGGATGGGGACATGGATCCCTAGCAGTAGAGCTTGGTGGTGGTTCATGTGTTCTGGGATTATGGTTTGAATGTTCAAACTGTACTCCTTCTTCAATAGAGGAAATAGTAGAAAGAGAGATTAATTCTCCGCAGCAAAACATTTTACTGTGAAAGGAATATTTCTTGCTTTATTTGCCAAGGCTTGCAGTGAAGGATGTAGACATAAGGAAGAAGTTTTAGAGATATATTTAGAAGTGGAAGGCTTAGAAATAGCTTTCTGCGGGAAAGAAATGGCAGCAGAATTTGATGTTTCGTTTATTTGAGCAGAGGTAATAGATTTTTGCTCTGGAGGTTTCAGGACATCAATAACCCAGTTGGTGGGAAAAGAAAGGGTTTCCCGTCTAATAGTACAATGTTCCATTTTTTGGTTTAGAGGATCTGTTATCACCAGAGTACTAGATTGAGAGTCTTTGCTGGGAGTATGTAAGACAGCTAGAAACATAGTGTTTGTATGCCGAAAACATCCCCTAACTTGGATGGCTATATTATTTCGGGTAGCTTTGGTATCAAATCCGGTTGTCCTAATTTGAAGTTTTAAGATGTCAGCAATGTTTTCATCGAAGGTATATACAAAGAAATTTGGATAACGGTCAAAGAATACTGGTCCATTAGATAGAGGAGAAACAATTCCTCCAATGAGAGAATCAGTAAACTTATTGTGAGTTAAATCCCTTACAGTGCATAAGACATATGCATCTATTCCTTTGTGTACTAGGGGATTTATACCGATTCTAATACACCCAAAATGTAAGAACTTTGTTCCATGTCTCTTAGCTTCTCTTTGAACCTCTTTTGGATTGATAAGAGCTATGGTTTGGGTTGTATCACAATTTTGTTGTATAGTACTTATTGATTCTTTGACAACCACTCTTGTTACAGCTTTTAGATGGAACATGGTTAAATCTTGATAAACTTTACTGGGATTTATTGCAGGCAATTTCAATGCAGCCTGTGGGTTAACTTCTTCCTCTTCTATACTGGCATGATTTAAACTTTCTGATCTACTTAAAGAAAACATAGACTCAAGAGGATTTACAGAGTCCTAATCAGAGGTACTACATTCTTCTGCATTTTTGACATCTCTGAAAGAAACTGATCTAGAATCCATAGTTAAGAATTCACTATTTCTGCACAGAAAAGCAGGGCGTTTAGTCTTATGTCTTCTCGAAAGAAGATTAGACAGGCTCCTAGCTGACTGCTCAGGAAGAAACTAGCAAATCTTTGAGGAAGTTGCAGTAGTGGAACTGTGCCTTTAAACAGCCCGAGACTACTGATACGGCTTCAGATGTGTCGCAAGAGTGGAACTGTGCCTTTAAACAGCCTGAGACTCTTGATACGACACTGGATTCTTTAAGGATTAGACACATGAATATTTATACACAAAACACATAGCGAATAGCTATATCGGATCACAGAGAGAGTCTGATATCATACCCGGGTTGAAAATGAGTGCCTCATGTGCATCAAACACGAATAGACTATTGGGCCTACATGTCGACCACTAAATCTACTTTTCATGATTCGACAGATGTATTCATGCAGGAATCTCTGACCGATCGGACATTTTCACTGAAAGTAAATATATGACAAAAGATATGTCAGGGTTGTCACGTAGGATTCCCTGAACATATCACCAAAAGCAAAGATCTGACGGGGTGATCGTGCAAGATTCCCTGACCAGAGTGCTCATATACGAGAACATCACATGCTAAACAGTAGAGCATCTTGTAAATGTGGGTCAAACCACACCAAAAGTCGGAGAAGTGCTCCGAGTTTCCAAGATTCCTCTTTATTCTGAAATGACAACACTAAGACTCGGACATCACATGAATTTGTACAAAGTGGAGTTGATGGCGGACAACCCACGGAAACCGAATGGCGCCACTGTCGGCCAATTAGGCATGAATCATTATTCCATTGGGTGGTCATGAAAATGCCGAAAATTATTCGGATCCCAATGTTGTGTGTAGATTTCCTGGTACAATTTTGGATCCTCATTATTTTCTTCCTCTTGATGTAGTATGTACTTTGTCCGAATTACCCATGGGTGTCTTTCTTGGATGAAAAACCTTTTGTATTCTTCTTCTGTAAATAGATCTTGAATAGTTTCCAATCTCTTGTTTGGATATAGAAACATTTTTGCAATTTCCGAAATCCTAGGATGAATGTTAACTGGATTCAAGCCAAAATTTTTCCACCATTCTGATAACCATTCTAGTTTAGGGTGAAGAATAAAAGTAACTGCAAACCGTATCATACAGTGATAATACTTATATGTGTCTGTCCAGATACAATCATTAAACCACATAGTTCTGTACTGATGATAGGTTATGTTAAAAATTCTTTCATCTGGATCTTGGTTTGGCCATTCTTGAATAGTCCTCATTCTGTTGATTTGGAAAAACTGGTACAGAGGAGTTTCTTCCCACTGATGAGTCTGATTATTATATCCTTGTCGATTTACAGATCTGAGCCTACTTAAATCTCCCATTTCTATCAACTTGTTTCTTGAAGCAATAGTAGCAGGCTGATGAATCCTTCCCAGTGCATATTGTGGAGGCAATACATTGATGCTAGTATTCCTTGAGAAATATGGTATTCCCAAGATTACTTCAGTTGAGGATATGAATTTCCATTCAGGAATCCAATTTCTTTCAAACTCTTCCCAAGGAGTATTATCATCCAAATAATGAGTAACTGGAACATTCCTCTGATCATCAAAAACTTCAACAATCACCATACTCTTGTTACAGTATGCAATATGCATATGTATATCAGAGAAAAAGGGTAACTCAATTCTTTTAGGAGGATTTTCTTTGATACTGGGCATTGTAATGAAATACCCTAGTTTTCCATTTGGGCAAATGCAAGAACCATGTGGTTTGACAGCAAAAAGAAAAGGAGTGCCCAAAATACAGTCAATAGGTAGTTCAGAAATTTGAAATCTCATCCCTAAACCATAATCATCAAGCAACAAAACACCTTTAGGGACTTCAAACTGAAAATCAGTATTCTTATTTACCAGTTCAGTAGCAGAGCCAAAACTAGTACCTCTAATTGTGACTCTATAAATCCTCTTGAGTCTATGTTTTCTTTAAGTAGATCAGAAAGTTTAAATCATGTCAGTATAGAAGAGGAAGAAGTTAACCCACTATTAGATGGGAAACCCTTTCTTTTCCCACCAACTGGGTTATTGATGTCCCGAAACCTCCAGAGAAGAAATCTATTACCTCTGCTCAAATAAAAGAAACATCAAATTCTACAGTCATTTCTTTCCCGCAGAAAGCTATTTCTAAGCCTTCCACTTCTAAATATATCTCTAAAACTTCTTCCTTATGTCTGCATCCTTCACTGCAACCCTTAGCAAATAAAGCAGGAAATATTCCTTTCACAGTAAAATGTTTTGACTGCGGAGAATTAATCTCTCTTTCTACTATTTCCTTTATTGAAGAAGGAGTACAGTTTGAACATTCAAACCATAATCCTAGAACACATGAACCACCACCAAGCTCTACTGCTAGAGATCCATGTCCCCATCCACAGTTTTCTGATATTCCTTTTCCTCATGATGCTCATGTTTTGGTCATCTAAGACAATCTTTTCTCTGAAATAAAGACAAGACAAGAAGCATATATTCCCAGTGGTATGAAGAAACCCTCTTCTGCTGAAATTAGAAAATTTTTATACCTTTCCAAAGGCTGCAGAAGACAAAATATAAATCCAGTCTGGATGAAAGAGATGCTTCATTGGGATTTATTCACTCATCCAGAAGCCAGAGGATTTTCAAAAACCACTCCAGATTCAGAGAAGATCAAAATAGCACACAAATGGAAAACTCATATGGAACGGGAAGATATTTTTGTCTCCTTCCATGAATGGAATAAAAGGAAACCCCTTGGCTCTGCTTGGAAATTAAGTCCACAGAAAGCCAGCCTTATGAGTTGTCCAGTCAATACTCTTGCTATATCTGACATAGGAAGAGAAATAAACAAGATAAAGAAATCTGTCAGCAAATCTTCAGAACAAGAACATAAAGAGCCTGAAGAAGAGACAAATCTTCAAATTCAGCATCAAAAGTATCATGTCTTGATAGAATTAAAGATCCAAGATTTACATTTCAAACTCAAGACATTAATTGACACTGGATCAGATTTGAATATACTCAACAAGCATGTTGTTCCAGTTTCTCTATGGGAAAAAACACAAGCTTTGGTTGTGGGATTAGGAAATATTCCAAATGACATTTCCTTTCAAATCCCAGAAGCAGTCCTTTGTTTCCAAGAATTCTGCCTTAAATTAAAGTTTCTTCTGGCAGAAATTCCAGTTGCCTGTATCCTTGGCACTCCCTTTCTTGCTGCAGTCTCACCTCATGGATCAACCATGGTGACTCCTGATAAGCCAAGATATTTTTTCACTATACCAGGGGGAAAAATAATTAAGCTACCTTTAAGGATAAGAATCTATAATTATAAAGATAAAGTCCACAATAAAGTTATAATTAATCTTGTAATAAATATAATTAATCTTGTAATAATTACAATTATATATGTATTACAAGATATGTACTTAACGAGTACTACACAAGTAATTGTTAATAGGTATTATACTAGCACAGCCGCTAACTCGCAGCTGAGAACGCCCAAAGGTATCGGTTGAGAACGTCGAAAGATATCCACGCTCAAAAATGAAACGCTCCATGCTCATGTAATAGGTGGGTTGGCTAGCCATCGAAGTTGAAGTAGTGCCCGTTAATAATCCAAACGTGGCAATTATATGGTGCTATAGTAATTTCTTAATATGATTAGGTAAATGTTAAAAAGTAAACAGGTTAACAGATGCATTAAAAAATACAAGGAAGTTATGAAGAGTAAATCACATTCATTGATTTGGGAGGATGACTAAGAATATGCCAACAACTTCAATTGTTAGCCATCAGATTACAATTTTAGATTAAAAGGTCATTAATCGTGCCCATTTCCAATAGGWATACACCTGCCTTTCAGCGTAAATATTACATTGCACTTGTCATAAAATTGTTAAGTAAGTGTGGAATTTTATTTATTTACAAAATATAGTACTTACATATATAAATTACAAAATAGTATAAATTAAATACATAAGTTAAAAACAATTTATTATGCACTTACAAATAAATATACTTTTATATAATTTTAGATTACTTGACGTCAAGTATAATAGGTATTATTCGTCTCTRCCAAAGGCATAGAGGGATCTACTATATCGATCGATAATTCGTTGACTCTTTTTTTTTTTAAGTAAAAAAAAAGAGGGTAGATCCTATTATATCATTGGCAAAAATAAACATATGTCTTTAGGCTTCCAGTTGTTCCGCCAAGTTAGCGGAAACCAGAACAATTGGCAGCCTTGGATATATATGTCCAAAAGAGGTGGTCCGCCATCTTCCCTGGCGTAGGAAACTAGGACAGGTGGTGTCCTATAGTATGTACATTAATAAGGAAGACATAAATGAACTAGATTAAGCAGTAAAAATTCTGAGCTAACTGAATCCATAGCCATAACCAGAAGCAATTACTCGGTTGCGCTAGAGGTGGCCATGTCGACATCTTCATCTTGCGATCCATTCCGAGTTGGCAGAGCGTAAGGTCATGGACAATTCAGACATCTTTGCCTTGTTCACACGTTGGAGAAGGCGTCATACAACATGTTTATGCACTAGCTCATGAGTGTGCCACAGTAGACTTGGTCTACCATCTAGCTTCTCAGATCAAACATCAATTCTAAATGCTCGGGGTGGAAGAAGGGAGGTGGGATGGGAGGTGGCGCAAGGACCTCGCCACCCTCCTTTGACGTGCCACTCGCCTTATTCTCCGCAACCTCGCTTGTTTTCGCCTCGCTCTATTGTTACATAGCTGCACTCTGGACCTGTTCCCCTGCCTGCTTACCTTGGCCCTTATCACTCTTCGTGGCTCTGGAAGAATTGTAACTAGTTGCAAGTGCAGAATCCTAAGAGGCCATATGGATGAGCTCTTCTGAAAACTCCTCCTAAACGTAGCAGATGTGGAACTCCTCCAATTGTGCCTCCATGGTGTTGTGTTCTTAGTGCTCCGCAGTGACTGCCTTAGTGGTTTCCTTAGGGAGGTTGCTTGGAGGCTGCCAGTTTTTTGGAACTGTGAAGAGAAGAGGCTCCAGAGGAATCTGTATGGGCTCCTCTGGGATGACCTCCTCCACATATGCTATGGGAGGCGACTAGGCCATCCTTTCCCTGCGCACAATCTAAGTTATGGCCATGGATAACTCTCTCTCTAGTCGTTGTTGTCTCTTATGTCTCGCAGCCAAGGTGTACCAGGCTGAGCCGCATCATGGCTTTCCCCTCTCCCTTGGCATCGATATGGAAATTCGAATGACTAAGTTGCAGGGGGTGTTCCGATGGCCACACCAGAGCTTGAAATTGCTAGCCTGGTGCGAGCCAAAGGAAAAATGGAGAGAGTCGAGGAGAGTCTAGATGATAACAGGGAGGAGTGATCGGATAGGTTCCATTATCGCCCCACCAACATTTATTGTCTTTGTCATTGGTCTGTTCACGCGAGGGAGAAGTCCCATGGCATGAACCTAGTGGTAAAGGCTTGATCCAATCCTTAATGACGAGGGGATGGGAACTGACCTGCCTTGTTTATGGCTTGGCCCAACTCCATTCTATATGGCACTGATGTGCTATGTGTCACCCCATCCGGGGTTGGGAATTCCATTTTGGCTATGTCTTGGAATCAATCTAAGAGATTAGCGCGAGGTGAAGTTTGGGCTTTCGAGTGGATCTGCTCGATCTTGGTAGCCACACCTTCATTTTCCAAGAAATTTGCTACTTTGTTTACATCCCTTTTCACGTGAGAGGGGATTATGGTAAGACTAGGATGTAGGAGGGAGCCAAAATCCTCCAAGAGTCCTGAGAGTCTCCAGCTCGGTGAGATTTCCAGGGGGTATTCTCCATGAAGAATTTTGGTTATGAGCTGGATGATGATTTGGGAATCCCCCTCTGATATGATCTTATTGAAATGATTGTTTTTTGTAACCTTAATTCCTCTTAGGAGACTCTAGAGCTCAATGACATTTTTTGTGTTGTCGCCCAGAAATCCTGCTACTAGGTGAAGGATTTCTCCATGCATAATCTATATTGTTTCAACTAGAGAACTAACAACATTATTTTTTATATAATAAAAAAACCTTATATGTCATCATCTCATTGGAGAATAGATTCGAAGTCTTATTTATAGCTTCATTATTCCCATTGTTTTAAATGTTAACATATCCAAAGTTTTGATCATTTACACTCTTTTTGAATTTTTATTATTTTTATTTAAATTTTTACCTATCCAAATTTTTGAGCATCAACACTCATTTTTAAGTACTTAAACACGCATGACACAATGCATTCTTTTTTAAATGTTTACATAGTGCGAGGCCCTTAAACATGCCAGACAACCTTAAATGTTTACTTAACAGGCCTGATAGCCTTAAATGTTTACTTAACAATACATTTTACTCCAATTTTTTGATAAAATCTTGTATGCAATGAATTTGGGAAATATTGTTGTTCAACGACATTACTGTTTCACTGGTTACTGCTTGCTCACTAGTTCATTAGTTCACTGGATACTGCTTATTGTTGTTTGCTTCAACTTTGCAAAGTTGAGGTCCTGCAACTACAGTTGGACCTCTCGGTGCTTTCTCATTGGTTTGTTGTTTGTTGCTTGCTCTTGTTTGCTTCAACTTTTCAAGGTCGAAATGATGCACCTGCAGTTCGACGTGTTCTTTCACTTTGCAGAGTTGAAATCCAACACCCGTGTTTGCTTCAACTTTGCAAGGTTGGGTTCCTGCATCCGTAGTTGGACCTGTTGTTGCAATTTGCATGGGTTGAGATCCTGCACCCACAATTGGAGTTGAAATTATGTCGTTCCCCATTCACAAGAAAGTTTCAGTACTATCATTACATTCCTATTCATTTTTTATTATTTACTATTTACAGTTTGTAGGTAGGAATTTTCAATACTAGGAGGTGCTGAAAATAAAAATAAATATAAAAAACACCTAGAAATACTACCTGAGTGAAAATACAGAACATCCTTGAATGTGATCTGGGATCAAATAAATGAGAATGTATTGCTATCCCCGAAAAGTGTTGAACAAGAAAGCTTGTCGCCTTTGCAAAATGTTCCTGTAGATGAAAACTGCAGCTAGGTATAGAAGGACTAGGTATGGTACGAAGTTAAACAAGATGCAAGAAAATTCAACAACATTGTCGGTCCTTTCCCATCTTTATTAGTGAGATATTTTAGTAGGTTATAAAAAAAAAAGTTTGCAGGACTTGGAATGTGAATCCTGGGTGGACAATGAAGATAGAAGGGAAAGTTAAATTCTTAGTGGGAAGTGGAGTTTGAACACTGGTTTCTTTGTAGATTATGGGATGGGGATTAGTAGACTTGTGAGAAATAAGATGTGTAGTCACAGGATTAGGGAGATTGTTAATAGGTTCGGGAAAATCAAGGGATCTTGAATGATTGGGCTAAGGGTCCACATGTTTTAACCAGTGCAATACTATTCAATACCTCTTAAAGAAACTGACATGAATTTTTGTTGCATATATCATACCTTACATCTTCACATTCTTGTTGCTGGGATGGTGTTGATTTACCCTCTTGTGTAGATATTGCAAGTCGCCATGTCAACTGAGGGATGGTACTAAATGACCCTCTTGTGCAGCCATTGCAAGACATTATGTTCACTACCTATGTTTACCAAAGGGGTAAACTATAGGTGTATAGGCTAGAAAAACGATTCCAGATCGAAGCCTAGTGACAAAGTTGTAAAGATAGATGAAAGTGCATAGGGAAACGAAGTTAACAAATGGATTTTATACGTCGGTAGATTTGAGGAGATTATCTCTTGTGTGGATGGTTATTATTTGCGTGGATGAGACATGGTTAACCACATGCCAGGGTTTGCAACATGGTGGACACTTAGCATCGTGGAACTTTGGTTATTTTTTATGTTTGGTTAAAATAGTCTAGCTAGTTGTATTTCAGAATCCCACATGTAGGGAAGCTAGCCTGCAATTGATGTAATTTTTTGTACTACTCCGACCCGTACTACTTCAGGAGTTGCACAAATTGCAATTGAAAACTTCGGAAGTGTCGAATAGTCGAAGTCTCGAAGTGATTGATAGGGATGGTTATAGTAATGCCAGGTTAATTAACAGTAGGCGTGAGTTAATGACTCCGGGAGAAAGTCACTCTAGGAGACTTTCATGCTTCACATTTAGAAAACTCTCGAGGTCCCAAATTGGTGCCATGTCTAAGTATGGTTAGAAAAATTCCAAAATTTGGCAGAATGATAAATATAAAACAATCTAGAAATAATAGCTGAGAGAAAATGCTATTACAAAACATCCTTAAATGTGACTATTGATATCACAGAAACATGAATGTATTACTATCCCCAAAGAGTGTTGAACAAGAAAGCTTGTCTCCTTTGCAAAATGTTCTTGTAGAAGAAAATTGCAGCTAGGTGTAGAATGGCTTGCTATGGTGCAAAGTTAAGCAAGTTTCAAAAAAAATCTGACATCATTGTGAGTCCTTATTCATCTTTACCAGTCACATTCCTCAACAAGTTATACAAAAAAAAATGCAAAGACAAATGAAAATCCTGGGTGGAGGATGGACATAAAACACAAAATGAGCTGAGTCCAAACATTAGTTCTTGTTTCTCCTTTGTTGGAAAATTAAATTCTTAGTGGGCAATGGAGTTTGAACAATGGTTTCTTTGTAGATTATGGGATGGGGATCAGTAAAATTGTGAGAAACAAGATGTGTAAACGCAGGATTATGGGGATTTTCAATAGGTTTGGAAAAATCAAGGGATCTTAGAGGATTAGGTTAAGGGTCCACAAGTTTTAATCATTAAAATGCTATTTAATACTTCTTAAAACAATTGACAAAAAATTTTGTTGCATGGATCATACCTTGCATCTTCACATACTCAACATTGTTATGGTATTGGTTTACACTCTTATGTAGACATTTCAAGTCATTCTATCAACTGAGGATGGTACTAAATCACCCTCTTGTGCAGCCATTGCAAGCCACTCTGTTCACTTCCTATGTTTACCAAAGGGATAAATTGTAGGCATAAAGGGTAGAAAAATGATTCCATATCAGAGGTCAGTGAAAAAAGTGTAAATACATATGGAAATGCTTAAGGTAACAAAGATCTTGGGAGTGTGACAAATGGCTTGTAGATGTGGGAAGATTTTAGGACCTTCTTTCTTGCGTAAATAGTTATTATTTGCGTAGATGGGACATGGTTAACCACATGTCAGAGTTTGCAACATGGTGGACACTTGGCACCGACTGATCCAGATTTTATGAGCAAAATGAAATGAATAAAGATTATTAACAGGTGCTTAACACAGAATAATAGAGATACAATAAAACTGGTTTTATATTCAATAATGAAATAAGATGAAACTATGAAATGCAGCGGAAACAAGCTTGTTGGAATGGCAATAACTTATCTCTGAGAAGAGATGTGACGGTTGTGGTCATTCGCAATAAGATGATTACAATGAGGCTTTGAAGGCCTTTTTACCATAATAAGGAATTCCAAAAACCCTAAACATCGAAAAACCTAACCCTAGGAAATGAAGTGCCAAAAGTCATGTGGGCCCCGTTTGGGTAAGTTAGTACATCAACTTCCCCGGGTCGTAACTTTTCCATACGATCTTTGTTTTAGGCGTATGATATCCCATTTGAAAGGTATCGTCGATGATATTCATTTTAGGCACAATATCGAAGGAACTATTGTATTTTAAACCTTTGTTTCCCAAAAAACATCGTTTAGGGCCTCCAAACGGCTCTCGAAGTGAAAACTGCTAAAAATAGTAAATTACCAAAATTGCCAGAAAACTATTTTGAGCTAGTTGGAAAAGGTGGGTGGCCACTAATATCCACCTGGATCACTAAAGAGCTTTGGTTATTGTTTCTATTTTATTTAATTAGTCTAGCTAATTGTCTTTTGGGGTCCCACATTCCTGGTGTCCAACCTGCAATTATTGCATGTGTTCGTATTACTCCGAGCCCATGATGCTCTAGGAGTTGTACAAATTCTACATTCAGAAACTCTGGAACAACCCAATAGACAAAGTGTCGAAGTCCTTGATAAGGATGGTTAAATTAATCTCGGTTTAATTAACAGTAGGCGTGAGTTAATGGATCCAGGAGAAAGTCACTTCGGGAGACTTTCATGCTTC
Source organism: Picea mariana (assembly GCA_032191745.1). NCBI lineage: Eukaryota > Viridiplantae > Streptophyta > Pinopsida > Pinales > Pinaceae > Picea > Picea mariana. The sequence goes on from JASDQU010816224.1 coordinate 23,984, forward strand.
ACATTTAAAAACTCCTGAAGTTTCGAATTGGCACCATCTCTAAGTATGGTTAGAAGAATTCCAACATTTGGAAGAATGATAAAACTTTAGTAGCGGTGCTAAAGTAGCAGGGTCACCCAGATCACGATTTTGAAAATGCGCATTTATGTCAATGCTCGATACAGAACCCGCCTCTATCACAACCATATTGACATACAAAAAAGGAAATGAGATGTTATCCTCATATTTTTGTTCCTGGAACCATATGTTTATTGCATTTTTCAAGTTGTCCCCTTCCAATCACATATGTCCACTTTCATGACCTGAACATCATACCATATCTCTTTGGAAAACGGAAGTGCACAGGGATTTTCCAAACGAATTTAGAGTTTTCATTGCGGAGCAAGCATCTACGAGAACCTTTACATCCCTTCTTTGTAGATTATGATAGGGAAAGATTTTATTCTCTGAGGAAAACCACATATAGTTGTTAGTTTTATTTTGGACTTTGGGTCTTCCAAAGCATCTTCCATCATCATTTCCACATCAACATCTTGTTTTGTAGAAATGATTATTTGTAACCTGAATGGATAGTTCTGTGATCTATCTTAGGATGATTTCCCCATTGCCCAATTTTAGAATATCTTCTTCATATTGTAAGATAATTGAAACATCTTAGAATATATTCTTCATCTTGTAAGATAATTGAAACCTTGAGAAGTTGTGCTATGTGTTGGTTCCTTTCCTATGGTAAAATTCCATAATGCCTAGTTCTTCCCCTTTTGTTTATCCCACAGACCATCTATGTGAGTGTTCTGAGTGGGAGACATGAACAAGTCATTTCAGATGCGTTTAGTGTTGATTTGTGAAGAGTGGGGATGAAATTAAATGATTAATATGATTGTAAGGCTATATACAATGACTATTGAAATGCTTATAAGATGCAAAACTAGAATAAGTTAAAAAATTATATGTTTTTGATACTCAGTCTTTGTACTGAGAAAATTTATACTATTGTTTTATTTGCATTATATGTTCTATATGGTTCGGCACTGACTATGGATTTGTTTGTTTTTCATATGCTATAGCAACCATGGAGTGATGAATTTGAAATGAAAAAGGTTGAAGGATAGATAGCAGAATTGGTATGTAGTTTCAACCTTTTAGTTATCTTTTTTTTGCTATTTGCATATTATCTAAACATAGCTAAGAAGCATCTTGAAAATCACAACTTAAAATATGGAGAAAGTAATAGATGTTGAGTGCTATAAAATAGATATAGACTGCATTATACATGATAAAATTGATCAGGTATTGCATAACAATTCCCTTTTCTGATTAGATGCGTTCTCGTATACTGTAGGAGATTGCCTCTTTGATGCATTTCAAGTTCTATTGCTCTTCCGTTATTCCTCGATCGAGATGCACAATGGATTGATAGATCATTTCTTGGAATGTTTATAAAATGGCAACGTTGAGGCATTAGAGTCGTATCAATACGAATTGGCATCTGATTTTCTTTTCCAATTGCATGGAATAGATTATGTTAGTACGTATCTTTCAAAGATGAAGTTTTATGCATCTGCAACTCTGCCTCCACATGAGAGAGGACTTTTGGGAGATACATTTTGTATACGTTGGTTTCCGAAGTGGCTGAATATATCAATTGGAATTTGGTCATTAACAAGAAAAAAAATATATCTACTCTTCAACAAAACTACATATAGAGATCCATATTGCATCTTGTTCCATGATGCCAATCCGCTAAATGGTCATTATGAACCACTAATATCTAAAAAATTATCTATATGGAATCTTGGAGGATCTGATATTTACTTGCCCCTCACCTGCAAAGACCTTCAATCGCATTGGAAACAAATTATGCATAATATACACTCTCATGGATTGCACATAGCAACAACTATTACATATTCTTGTGGAAATAGTCTGTTCAATGCAATTTGATATTTGATAGCAACAAATTTTGATGTGCACTCACTGCGCCTTTACACTGTACAATCCTTTTGCAATGAAATTATAGGTGGAAGTCAATAGGCATTTAACTGCTTGTATCAACACCTTCTACCATATCTCATAGAAAGTATGCCGACAATTGGAAGTTGGCAACAATACCTTGTAAACATGGAAATTCTATAAGAGAAAGGAAATATAGAGGGTGGGACATTTTGTTTATAATGGATATCTATCATATTCAGAGTAAATATCTAGTTCTGGTCAACCCTTTTAGACGGTACTGTCCATTTCTACTGTATTGATTCAAACTACGATCAAACAATTGACATCATATCGTTGAAAACAGATATGCCACACATCCATTATCAACCTTTGATAAGAAATACTTCCATTTCAAGATCCATTGTCCATGCTACCCAAACTGTATCGAGTCTACATAAACATCGCATATTGTCTAATCAGGATGAAACTCATCCCAATTGTCATTAGGTCATAGAGAGCTTAAACAAAAAATGTAGACTGAMTTATCACAACTTGAAAAAGGTCATACATGAAAGAAATAAAAACATTGGTTCACTTCCTTCTAGACCTCTGAGTTGTGTGATCGATCATCATGAGGTGAAAGGGAGCTTGACTAMGAAACACAAACTCACATATCATAACCTAAAAAATGTTGTGCGTGCACAACAAGAGTGCATTTACACACTTCCTATTGAACACAAACATCACATGTCCAATGACAAAGAACATCACCATTTGCACCATCGATATGATGAGGAGGCAATGCTCGTAACAAATGTCAATTCCACCTTCAGCATGTCTTGTCAACAAGTGAAACTAGTTTCGAGTGACAACCATAGGTTAACCTACTACATGTTGAAGAAATAGATATGTGAAAGAAACAGGTTTAGCTACATATCCCACAATGGTCATGATACTAACCAAGAGGGAAAAATCACATATCGTAAACTAGACCCAACACTGTGCAATGTTAGCATTGAAAACCAACAAACACTTGCTACACATCCTTGTATAAGAAAGAGAGATGCAAAGAAGATCTATATGAAACAAATTAAGGACACTCCTTCCATTGCATGTGTGATTTGTGAAGAATTGAATTTTGCAAAAAACACTAAGTCTTTCACCCCTGAATTGAAAAAAGAATGCATTATTTTGACACAAAACGATAGAACATTTTCCACTAGAAAAAAATTTCTTCCATGCAAACGATCAATTGAAAATGGAAAATTGCCACAATTTGCAACACCTAACCAAATAAGATGTAACACACTACTACTAAATGTAAGTACACTTACAAAAATTGAAGAGAGACATGTGTATCTATGAATTGCATTTGCACAAATCATACCCTAGGGCTATAAACGACCCCAAATAGGCTTAACATGATCAATTATTAACGTCCTTGTCCAACTAGATGTTGTGCAAAAAGCCTTGCCACAATTCATGAGTGAAACAATGACAATTGTTGTATCTCTCAAAATACATTTGCAGTACAAGAATGCATACCACACAGGTAGAGTGCATGTGCACATTTTCATGAAAGCATTAAGAGAATTATGTTCTAGGACCCTGTACAAAGAACAAAATATTTGTATAAATGATAACTGGCACCATGTTCTTGAACAAGGAAATGACAACTCTACACAAATTTTTGACACTACTATTGAATTTGATACAAGCGATGAATCAGAGAATGAAAGAACCGCTGAAACATTGATACATGGATTCACTGACTCACAATGCATTCATGACTTGTAAGACAAGACTGTTGAAATTGCATCTGCTGAAGGGCAACGCCCACTTGGAATATTCAAGGACAATGTTGTTGATGAAATGAACTTTCCAACACTATTCTATGGATATCCACGTGCTAGTGACATCAAGGAACGATTCATCTACCAAAAAATAGTACGATAGGAACTGCTACATTCAAGCAGTGACTTCTCCTATCAGATAACATTTTTTTTTTCAAAACAATGCACATAATAATTGAGAAAGTGATCTCTTTCATGTGGGTGCGAATAAGAAAAGGCCAGCTACAAGGAATAAATTTTTTGGCCAGAGATGTCAAGTACAAAGAAAACCTAGAAAAAATCCTCAAATTTGGTATTGGATACATAGATTTCAAAAACATTTGCATCTCTCCTGACTACTTGCAACAAAACAAGAAAAATATATTTGCAATGATCCGAAAATTGGGACCCCCAACTTTTTTCATCACATTTACAAGTGCAGAGTATCACTCGGGTTCATTGGTGACTACAGTGTCTGCATTATATAGGAATAGGAAAAGGAAAAAATGAACTGATACATTGGAAAATGATGACATTGACTACCTCATAAGAAAAGACCCAGTGACATGTACTCGTTACTATAGACATAAGTAAATTCTTTGAGGCAATTGAAATTTCATGATGAAACGTTCTTCGGAAAAATATCAGACTACTATTTTGTGATTGAGTTCCAAAATAGAGGGAGTGAGCATGACCATGCATTGTTATGGATAGAGGGTGCACCAGTGTATGGAAATGACAAAAACTCACAAATCGAGCAGTTTTTGGACAAATACATAACATGCAACAAAAACCATTTGAATCCAGAACTTGCCAAAATTCATAGACATTACCATACAAGAAGCTGTAAAAAATGAAAGAATTCACATTGCAGATACAACTTCCCTGTTCTGCCAATGAGAACAACAATAATCATAGAACCAAATAGTTTAGAGGACAATGTTCTCATTGAGAAATCAAAATATATGTTCTCATTTCTAGAACAATAAGACTTCGATGACTTAATGAGCTTCGAATAATTCTTGGCAGAACTAAATCTAACAAAAGATGAGTACATACAAGTGATACAATCTACACTTAAACAACCAACAATTTTCCTTAAACAAAAACCTTCACATATTTGGAACAACTGTTTCTCCAAGGACATGTCAGTTATGTGGAATGCAAATACAAATGCACAATATGTCCTCAATCCATATGCCGTAGCATCATATTGTGCCTCATACATGACAAAGGTTGACAAATCTATGACTTTCATTTAGAAGAATATGAAGAGAACATGAAAAAAGTCAAATTGATACTATGCAAATGATACGTACACTTGTAAATACATTACTTAATGTTCAACAAATGTCTTTTCARCAAGCAGTCCACATTGCACTTTCCCTGCCTCTAAACTGTAGTTCAAGGAAATGTGTCTTGATAAACACATATCCACTTGACACACRCACATCCATGCTTAAACCACCATCTTTTCTAGAACAAGAGCCTGATAATTCATAGGACGTGATATGTCACTCTATTATTGATTACTACCTCCAACGTCCACCTTCTACTAAGCATGTTTGCCTTGCATAGTTCGTATCACATTACAAAAAAATGGTACACCCATATCAAAAAGAAAAAAACCAAATGTGATACGCTTTGTGAAATACAATAAACACATTGACTATGAAAACTTTTATAGAGAAAAATTGTTGTTGTACGTTCCATTTGATAAAAATGAAAACACATTAAAAGATAGCTTCCCTACATGGGAAGCTGCATATATTTCTTATGAGACTACACTACAAACCAATGAGGATAGATTTACATACAATGTCAACCCAACATGGGGGAATTTAGAAAGTGCACATGATGAACTAGAAAACCCTGACAATGTTGATGAGACATTAACAAACCATAAAACAATTAGAACTCTTTGTGAGTCCTATGACTTGCAAGCATATTTTCCTTGTCCTCGAGCAACCACCATTGAAAAACGTATCAATCTTGGGTTTCAAGTCACAAAAAATCCTTTCTTTATTGAAAATAATGAATACTACATAATTAGACAAATGTTGAATCGAGAACAATAAGAAATACTAAAGGACATTGCAATGAAAAAACGCTTAAACATGCACACTCTTGTGCACTTGTTCCTTACAGGTGGGGTAGGAACATGCAAGACATTCACAGTGAAAGAACTATTTCAAATGCTTATACGAATCTATGATTCAAACAATTCGACTGAACCTATGATACCTAAGGGAATAATAGTTGCATATACAAGAAAAGATGCATATAATGTAGGTGGAACAACATTCCACTGCATATTTTTAATTTCTTTTAACAAGTCACATTTTCTTCTACTTAGAAAGGAAATGTTAGATACCTTGTCTAATCTTTATGACGAACTGCAACTTGTCTTCATAGATGAGGCATCCTTGATTGGAAGTCACTTATTATATTTGATTAACAATCAACTGAGAAACATAAAACATGTGGACACCAAATACTTTGGGGACATTGACATGATATTCTGTGGGGATCTTTACCAGGCGCAAACCATACAAGATTCTCTGATATTTGAACAACCTATGGTCAATATGCAAACAATGACCCGTGACTTTTGGAAAGACAACATAAAATTCTTTGAATTGCATACTACAATGCACCATACAAATGAAACATTTATTACAATTCTGAATAGAATGCGGACAAACAACCAAACATCTGATGACTTAACATATATCAATTTAAGGTGCATGGGACCTGCACCAACAGACCCAACCTTCCCTCACCTATTCTACAAGAGTAAGGATGTTGCAATGCATAACAGGTACATGTTATCGCTCATGCCTAGAAATGATATCATCATCAATTCAATTGACCTTGAAGAAGACAACCATGGAAATGTACCATGTCATCAACATAAAACCACTTTGTCTTTGCAACTTGTCTTGAAATTATACATGTTAGTTGAAATATATGCTTGCAACTATGATTCACAATATGGCTTGGTCAATGGTGCAGATGGAATACTCAAAGCTTATACCAAAACAATAAATGTTGATGTCCTCTAGATTAAGCTCCATGACCTTCATATTGGCCACCGTCAAGCAAAAAGGTTAGCTTATCTATATAATTCAAACACTTCACATGATTGGACACCTATATTATGAATATCAAAACCAACATCGACATTGTAAAAGATAGGTCAACTGAAGATTCAAAAACATCTTACGATTAAACTTTCATGTGCACGTACAATCCACAAATCACAAGGGATAAAACTTGATAGTGTTGTGTTCAACCTTGCTGGAATACGAATACATGGAATTGTATACACAACTTTGTCCCATGTCCGAAGCATAGACTCCTTGTATTTTCTAAGTGCTCTTACAAAAGATAACTTCAAATTCAAACATAAAGTTGATATTGAGATGCAACGCCTTCAGACTAGTGCAAAATGGCATCTACAATATGATTACTAATCCATACAAACAAACTCATCTGTATCAATTCTCTCACTTAACACGCGCAACCTACATGCACATGTGAATGATATACTCAATGACTATATCACAATGCAATCTAATATTCTGTGCTTGCAAGAAACATACATGACATTATGCATGCAAAACAATCAATTTCCAAATCACAATTGCATATCAAGTTACATTACACATGGAGTGATGATATTAGTGAAAAAACATGTAACAATTTTGGAGCATATGCATTTCGAAGAAACAAATGTTGAAATGGTTCTAGCAAGAGTAATCTTCCATGAATTGGAAATTGCAATATTGAATCTCTATGTTGCTCCACATGCAACATTGCCCAACATACTGAATGATTTTTCAAATGCATTACAACATTTACATTTGAATGAAACCATTATCATTCTAGGGGACTTCAATATTGACATGCTACAAAATAGTTCCAGAACAAAAGAATTGGAAAACTTTATGTACAATTACAGTCTTCGCTTTCTTTTGGATAATATAAACCATGTACAAAACACACTTATCGACCATGTACGATCAAATGTGCCCATTTCACAATACACCCTCTTTATCTTAGACACATACTGGTGTGATCACGATACAATTTGTATTGTACTTGAATTATGAAATATACATCAAGCATATTACAAAATCATATTTCCATGTATCAAAGCATATCTGGCTAATTTGATACACAAAACCAAATTATTCATCTTGGATCATCCAACTTCTTAATTTTTTCTAGTTTGTAATAGATTTTGGATAGAAAGGATTCTATATAACCACAAACATGGATCAAGAAAAAAAAAAGTACATGCTTCTAACACTATCTATTACTCTATTGCTTTGATTCTAATTTACTATATGTACATATTCCTTGTTTTTCCTTACATACCAACTTACATTCATGTTCATTGTATTTTGTACTTTCATTCATTGAAACAAACAGATTATTTGGACAAGACGAACAACTCTTAACTAGAAATGTAGAAGAAGACATATGAAGGTGCCTACTTCTACCCTTATTCCATACTCCATTGTTTTGTATTTCATTTATTCTGTTCATATTTATTCTAATGATTTGCAGCTCATTTTTTTTTATATGTAGATACTACATATCTTCATACATATTAACTTATCTTCATGTCAATTCTATTTTCTGTGTTGTTACATTGAAATAAATAAAATTGTTTTTAATATTTTTACATGTGTTCCTACATAGAAACTTAGCTTCATGTCCATTGTATTCTCTGCATTGCTACATTGAAAAAACCAGACTAATTGAACAATATGATGAAGTCTTATGTGCCACAACAGAGGAGGCTAAAGTACAATCTTCCAAAAAATATACCAATAATAATAGTAAATCAAACACAATGCATGTGCTTAATGTACATCCATATCAATTATGGACAATATACAATGCATATGCATATTTAGTTGTCATGTTCAATGTACACATGTTTGCATCATAAAAAGTTGGACAAGTGACATGGGAATCAGTAGTCAATCATCGCAAACATCAACACAACGACAAGGCCAAAGGTAAATATTCATAGATTATGCTCTTGCTATGTTTAAGAAACAAATATCATCAGTTATTAATTCATATATGCCATGGTAAATATGTTGATGTCATCTACAACACGTGCTTTTTAGTTCATAAGAAGTATCAACGAGTACAAGTGAAGCACCAAACATAGTACAAGGTCCAAAGACTAAGAGGTATGGTTACAAAACTCTAACTTGCATACTTTATCCAAATTGTGCATCTACTTGTACAATGATGCAAAAAAAAAAAAGATATACAAATTGCCATTCACATTGCTTTTCCTATTCAAAAAAATGTCACTAGGTCTAAACTTATACCGCCCAATATTCTATCAATAGAAAGTTTGAACAGTTGTCGAAATGGAAAGTTGTTCATCAGAGAAATAATGGTCGTGTATAGCACCTACTTAGACAAAAAAAACAAAAGTAGATGAATTATGTGTTGGTTGTAAAGCCCGATTATCTTCCTGACTTAGAGGTCTTTTGTTTTTCAGCTATGTTTATACCCCATGAAGACTTTACACCCCAGAAGTATGTACACTCTTCCACGCGGGGGACCCGTAGAGGGGGGGTACCCCCTCTGCGGGGTCTGGGGGACCTATCCCCCTGGCTAGGGGGTTTAGGGGCAAAGCCCCCGAAGGAAAAAATGCCTTGTAAAAGTATATTGTAATTTCATTGTAAATCTGGGCCGTTCATTATAAGGTCGCATATCTAATGGTAGAAATGTGGGAAATGTATTGTAGCTATGCATGATAGCGAGTATTGTATTCTAATAGAGGAGAATGTGAGAGAAAGAAGAGGAAGTTACAATGAGTTTTGTTGTAGGTTGTATCCCTTCATTTGCTAGATAATAATAAAGGAAGGACCTAGAAATTTCTCTAGTGGACATAGCCCACACTGGGTGAACCACGTAAATCTGTGTCTCTATTGTATTGTGTATCTTTTGTGTTGTTTTTGCATTTGTTTTATTTTATTGCTTCGCGGTCCTGTTTTTCTAACAACTGGTATCAGAGTGAAAGGTAACTCGCAGGAAAAGAGGGTTCCTGCTTCGAGTGGGAGCAATATCAGAAGATGGAAAGTTTAGGGTCGGGAAATTTAATAGCCAAAACTACCAGTTATGGAAGATGCAGATGGAATATTATTTATATCAGAAGGATCTATTACTACCATTGGGAGGAGTAGCAAAGAAGCCGGTGGCCTTGAAGGATGAAGAATGGGAGATTCTTGACAGAAAGGATCTAGGAATGATACAGCTAAGCTTGGCAGTGTCGATGGCTTTCAATATTTCGAAAGAAAAGACAACAAAGGATCTGATGGATGCATTGGCTAAACTGTATGAAAAACCCTCGGTGTCTAATAAGGTATTTCTAATGAAGAGATTATTTAACATGAAGATGTCAGAAGGTGGGTCTGTTGCAGATCATTTAAATGAATTTAATACAGTTACTAATCAACTAAGTTCTGTAAAAGTGGACTTTGATGATGAGGTTAGGGCTCTTCTAATCTTGTGCTCATTGCTAGAAAGCTGGAATGGCTTGGTCATGGTTGTAAGTAACTCTGTCTCTAGTTCAAATACTTTAATATTTGATGATGTTGTTGGTGTTATCCTTAGTGAGGAAATGCGACGGAAAATCACAGGTGAGACATCAGGTAATGTGTTGAACATGGAGAATAGGGGAAGACAAAAGGATAGAGGAAAGGGCTCAAGGAACCGCAGGAATTCTAGGAAGGGTAGATCCAAGTCCACACTTGGAAAGATAGAGTGTTGGAATTCTGGGAAGAAAGGACATGTGAAGAAAGATTGCAGAGTTCCAAAGAAATAAAGAGATGGACAATGGGCGAGAAATCATGAAGCAAATGTAACAGGTGATGTGTTACAAGATGCTTTGATTCTTTTTGTAGATAATATTTTTGAGTCTTGGGTAGTATATTCAGGGGATTCATTTCATGTCACACCCCAATAGGAAAAATTTTCTAGATTATGTTCAAGGTGATTTTGGACAGGTTCATTTGGGTGATGATGCACCATGCAAAATTGTTGGAATGGGAAAGGTAAAAATAAAGCAATGCAATGGAAACCAATGGTTGTTGAAAGAGGTAAGACATGTTCCAGATTTAAGGAAAAATCTAATTTCAATAGAGCAGTTGGAAAGTGAAGGTTGTGTATCCATATTTACAGATAAGATGTGGAAGGTCATCAAAGGATCATTGGTGATAGAAAAAGAAGAGAAGGTAGGTACATTGTATTTATGTACTGGTAATACTAACTCTTCTATCTCTTTAGCTTCTATAGGAGTGGATACAACACTGTGGAATCATAGGCTGGGACACATTAG
>JASDQU010816224.1:36483-55430 GCA_032191745.1 Picea mariana
AAAAAAACAATTTTCAAAATTTCAACGACAAAAAGGAAGCAATTCTCAACATTTCAACGACAAAAAGGAAGAGTGGAATAAGGATATTATATATACTTAATCAGAAAGTTCTTTGCATCGCTTGGAACGGCCGAGGAGGGCAACAAACAAGCATAAACATGTCATATTTGATTTCAGAACCCCTCAAAATTTTATTTTATTTATATTTTTCTGGAATATCATGCATCCATCCCACTGGTGGTGATTCATCACAGTCCTCCCCCTATTCCTCCTCCGCCACCAGCGCCTCCACCAAATCCTCCGCCAGCTCCTCCATCGCCGCCTGCACCACCGCCGAACCCTCCACCCGCTCCACCACCCCCGCCAAGTTCTCCACCAGCACCTCCGCCAAGGCCTCCACCAGCACCTCCGCCAAGGCCTCCTCCAGCTCCAGCTCCAGCGCCACCACCAGCACCTCCGCCAAGTCCTCCTCCGGCACCACCACCAGCACCTCCGCCAAGTCCTCCTCCAGCGCCTCCTCCAGCACCTCCGCCAAGTCCTCCTCCTGCTCCACCACCAGCACCTCCGCCAAGTCCTCCTCCAGCGCCACCACCAGCACCTCCGCCAAGTCCTCCTCCAGCTCGACCACCAGACCCTCCGCCTAAACCTCCTCCAGCTCCTGCACCGCCACCGACACCTCCACCCAAACCACCGCCACCGACAGTCCCTCCGCCCAAACCTCCTCTAGCGCCACCTCCGGCCCCTCCACCCAAACCTCCTCCAGCGCCACCTCCAGCACCTGCACCCAAACCACCTCCACCTCCGGCTCCCCCGCCCAAGCCTCCTCCTCCACCGCCACCAAGTCCTCCTCCTCCGCCTAACCCTCCGCTTCCGATGAAATTGTCTGGTTTATATGGGCGCTCATGAACCAGTTTGTTTAAATTTCTAGCTGCTGTCACATGACTACAAGCCGCTGCGACTAACAATCCAGCAAGAATGAAGAGAACTCTTTTCATAATAATGGATTTCATCTTCGAACTATCTTTTTCTTATTCTCGACTCGCGGATGAGAACTGCAAAGATCGCAGCTCGCACAAAGAATACAGAAATGAATTTTCCACAGCAACGATAAGAAGCTGGATGGTCTGTCCACCAACGGTTCGAAATGAACATCCCTTTTATAGGATTAACGAACGAATGAATCGATCGATCGATCGCGATGGCTTCTTATATCATTTAACATAACGTGTCTAAATTAAGTAGACAGAGACAGATAGACAGGAGCATTTAATTATAGTTGGTCAGTGGAGCAGGAGATTATTAGCTGGAACGATCTTTTGGAACATGGAAGCAACTTGGAAAGGAGATTATTAGCTGCAGGCACCGACTACATTAATTTCGACAACACTGTATATCTGTTGCCTTGTCTGTCCAGGGTCCTTTGCTCTTGCGTCTTCTTTGAATAAATATGATTCTTTGAATAAATATGAAATCCAGTTGGTCTATCAAACTGTCAATAAATGCATGCAATCCAATCCATCTACCTTACGCACTCCAGTCAAATGGTCAATCAATGCATGCAATCCAATCCGAACTGTGTACCTGCTTCCCAGCTGTGGTCGATCAATGCATTCAACTTTCAAGTTCCAAATTTCAACAATGCAATGAAGTTCCAATCGATTAATGCATGGAACTTCCAAATTCCAATCAATTTCCCAGGATCAAACGCTGCAACCCATGAACATAGTTTTGAAACAGTGGTATCCTAACCCATGAACATAGTTTTGAAACTAGTTTTGAAACATTGGTTTCAAAAGTTCCAAATTCCAATCAATTTCCCAGCATGAAACGCAGTAACGATTGAACATAGTCTTGAAACGGTGGTATCCTAACCCATGAACATAGTTTTGAAACATTGGTTTCAAAACCTGCCTTAAAATTATGTTTTCATATTTATGTTAAAATCATGTTTTTAGAATGAAAAAGAAAATAAATACCGTGTTACTAGTCGAAAATTTGTATAAAAAAAATAACAAAGACTTGGAACACTTTAAAATTATGTTTTCAAAATGATAAAAAAAAAATAAAGACTTTGTTACTATTCTTTAATATTATGTTGTGTAATTTTATATAAAAGAAGCAAAAACTTTGTCATTATTAACAATCCTTGGGATTGCAAAAAGTATACTATTCTTTAGTATTGTGTTAGGCAATTTTATATAAAAGAAACAAAAACTTTGTCATTATTAATAGCCCTTGAGATTGGAAAAAGTATGTGTGAAGAAAAGATACAACAATCAAAATATTAATAAAAATGTTACTAAATATAATTATAAAGAAGATATGAATAGTTTATGAGAAATCAAGATTCACTATTGCAAATAAAAAATTTATAGAAAAATATAACAATAACCAATTTTACAATATAATATAATAAAATAAAATAGTTTAAAATAACTGTAATACATTAATTATATTAACCAATTTTACAATATAATATAATAAAATAAAATAGTTTAAAATAACTGTAATACATTAATTATATTAAAAGACATTTTTATTTATCATATATATATTTTTATAAATTTTATAAAATTTAAATTACATTTTTTTTATAAAATTACATAAATACTTACAAAATAAATTATAAAAAAATTATTTATATATAATGTTTATTAAAATTTAATTTAAAATTTTTAATATCATAAATAAAAAATAAAAAATATTAAATTAAATATATAAAAATAGTTTATATATATATATATATATATATAAACTACAAATTATTCACATCACAATTTTTCATTATAAAAGAAATTTTACTCTATATATGGATGATTCAAATGATCTATATTATTCACATCACAAATTTTCATTATAAAAGAAATTTTAGGATATATATATGGATGATTCAAATGATCTATATTACAAGTTTTTAGATATAAATAAAAAATTAAAATATTAATTCTATTGAATTATCTAAAATGTGATGCTTTATGAATTAATTTTACTTCTTAAATATATGAAATGCATCAATACTAATAATTAATTAAAATTAAATGAGAAGAATATTTTTAAATGCATCAATACTAATAATTAATTAAAATTAAATGAGAAGAACATTTTTTTTTTTTTGTAAGTTAGTAATATTATATAAGAGGGTCTTCAAAAAACCAGACCATAAGTACAAAAATTAATAACATCCGGATTGTAATTACTGAACTACTTTAAAAGGAGAAACCAGTTCAACCAACCGGGTAAGTCTAGCAACTGAGTTCTTACCAGTCTAACAAAACACAAAGTTGAGATGACTAAGATGCTACTAGAGGAGAAACTATTAAAAAGTAACAGACCCCTTGAGGGGTTAGACAACTGGTGTATAGTCTGGTACATACTCTGGCAGATAACCTGGCCACAACTGCTCTTCAACAGGTGTCCCTCGGTTTGCCCATTGCATATCGTCGCCCACGGTGAACTCATCCTTGCTGGCAGCTGTCTYGGTGTCTCCCGATGGAATGTGCACTTGCTTAYCGATGGCTATGACCGCTTCCATGACCTCTTGTGGAGCTGGCTCCGCAACGACCTCTGCCACGCCCTGCATATTGAGATTCCCGTCATCGCTTGCTGAGGATGGCGCGCCTTCTGAAGTCACGCCTGCTGGGTAGGTGGGAGAGGCRTCTGGGAAGGCAGAAAGAAGCTGGAGGAGGGTTGAGATTCTTCCGTCCACAAGCTGTAACCTAAAGTGAAGTTCCTCCACTCCCTGACGGAGTTCGAAAACCAAGTCGTAGAGGATGGCGAAGTTTTCTTGCCAGTGCAAATCCGGCTTGGAATTAGAGGACGTCGACGCCTTGTTTCGGGCGGCCCGAATATGAGATGGCATCCCCATGGGCGAATTTGAAGAACCAGGAATCAACGCGAGGGGAGGAATGGAGTTCCTGGAGGTGGAAGGAGCGGAGGGGTGGCGCATGGACGACCTTGGCACAGTTTCAATTAAGGCTAGGCACTCAAAGCGGGGGACAGGTGCTGTGGAGGAGTTGGGAAGTGCTAACTCAGGCATCAAGAGCAGTGAGAAGAGTGTTGAAGGCAAACCAGGAGGAGAAATCGAAGCGCGAGGCCACTAAGGATGCTAAGGAGAACCCCTTCGCGGTCTTCCTCATTGTCGCATCATGGTTCGACACAGTAAGTAGGAATGGCATTCCAGGCCCAAGGGGAGAACCTGGAGCAGGCCGAAGGTTGCAGACACCACGAGCAAGCAATCAGAACAACGCCCGGGCGGAGGAGTATTGGAGTGGGAACTCGAGAGAGGGATAGTAACATAAATAGATGGAGAGGCCATTGTACCACACATAGTAGAGGTTGGAAGAGCCCAAGTAAATGCCCCTACAATCGACGTAAATGCCATTTAACACAGGATGGAGTCGGCGGTTGTGGGCACGAGCCGATCACATGGCTCATTGCCTAGTTGGCTCCTCCGCTCTCCCTCTATGCGCCAGGTGGTCGTCACTAGCACCCCATCCGGGAGGAGAAGAACATTTTTTACTTTAAAGTATAGTGTAATATATTAGTTATTTTAATATATAAATATATATTAAAACAAATGAAAATAGTAACAAAGGTGCTTATACATGTTTCTTAGATATATTTTAACTTAGTAGTTGTATGTAGTTCAAAGACAAAAACTAAAATAATTATGAAATACTTAAAAATTGCAATAATGTAGTATTTATGCATAGTCTAAAAACAAAATCCAACTACTCTATATTTTTAAAAGCTCAATTAGAATTGGACCCAAGTAGGTGTTAGTAACTATTGACAATGTCATAAGTGTAAATTGAACAAGAAACTATAAAAGTTATCTAATATCACCTAATTAATTTAAACCTTTTAATAATAACAATAATAATACTATATATTTATAAATAGATAAATAATATTAATGCTATTGGAATGGGATATTAGATTAAATTAGTATAGTAGTTTATAATAATAATATTATGAACAAAAACCATACTTTTGATATTTCATGGTTTAAAGGGATTCATACCTTATCCTATCCTTCTTTTCATAACATTGAGATTCATAACTTATAGTGCTTCTTATTTTCTCTTTTAATTTAATTTAAGGAGTCTTTTATTACTTTGAAGATATTGAAAGTCATAAATTTATGTATATCTAATCATAAATCAATTGTATTTAGTACTATGAAAGATGAGGATCCTCCCTTCATGTTTGACAACTTTGAGTAGCAATGACATTCTCCTATGAAACTCAACATTGTGACTCAAAATAAAAAAATGTTTAATTGTTATTCAATATGTGAAAGTCAAGATTGTGACTCAAAATAAAATAAAAATTTGTTTAATTGTTATTCAATAAATGTAGAAGAAGATATGGGATTATGAAAAAACATAGCGCTTGCAAATGTGGCAAGATATTTAGGACTTCATTCTATGAATGGGCTATTAGATCCATTAATCTAGTTTTGAAAGTTGAGATTTGAAAATATGGTAATTTTGCAAAGTTGTGCTATGATGCATTTGATAGTAAACTTTCCATGGATGATCATGGTGAGTGTAAGTATAACCTTGATAAATTGTTTAACAATTCTGAAATTGTGGGGATTCACAATAGTATTCTAATGGCTATAAAGTGACCAATTATTTGTATGTGAGCATTGATATATTAGGAGTGGACGAATAAGGAAGGACGTCAACCTTCCTTAAAAATATAACAACAGATTATCAATAGTCCGCAACAATCAAGACGAGAAAGAGAAGTATTGCTATACTATTTTGTTGATCTTTGTTAGCGTCAATGAGTCCCTTATTTGTAATAAAGCATTCGTTAGTCTAAGTAAAGAATGATGATGTCTAAAATAATGAATAGTTAGTTTGTGTCAGTAATTGCTGCGGGAAATTTCTCTTTTGAGTCTAAATGTGTAGAGAAAAGCAGAAGCATAAAGCGACAATTATCGTTGTATGAAGTTTCCTTGATTGATTAAAAGGAGACATTGTCCTCTAATGCGATTGATGATGAAGTTTTGTTGAATCTCATCTCTTTATTTCCTGTGTGTGTAAATTTGTTTTTCTATTTATGTGTGATTATCGAGGAAGTGCACTAAAGGAACTTGTGTGCATCTCTATTCTTCTATGCGTGGATAATTAATGCGCCCTCAGTTTGCTGGTAACGTGAATGTGAATGTATTGTTCCTAACTTGGCTAGTCTGAGAAACACTGATAATCTGATGTATCTATTGTACATAATTCATTGTTACATATATAAATGATAACTGAGACAAATGATTGCAAATCTTATATTATGATATCTCTGCGATTACAATGCCGCATGTGGCTGAATAAAAAAGAATCACTCGACTAGATCAAATGACAAAAGGATCTTAGTTGAAATACAATAAAAAAAACTAAATGATAATACCCGATAATAGATGAGCACCGTGGGATCAATGGATGAGTTGGAACTATGGCAACTCGCACGGTAACTGCTGAAAGTCCAAAAACTTTTCCCTGGTGGCTAAACATCTCGGAATGGCTTGGAAACTGTCCCAAATGGTGCACACTGATCTATCTCTCAATCCTGGTGACTGACCAGCCCCTCTGCTGGTGTGTTTGGACCCCGGATGGATCCCCCTGGGGGAATGCACCCCTCTCTCACTAGAAAAGTGTGCCCTAGTGATTCCATTGTCAGAATTAGCTGAGATGTGTCTCAAAATGATCGCCTTGGCCTATTGTGAAATGGGTCAGAAGGGTTTCCCTGGATCTGATCTAATGATTGTTCAGGAACCCTGAATGTGTTCGCCCAAAGTGTCACACTCCCAAGTCTAGAAAATGCACCTTAGATGATTCCTCTATCGGAATCTGACGAGGAACCAGGAAAAATAGGTGCCTTGCCTTCCTCTCAAGTGGGTCGGAGAAACTAAAACAATAATACTCGATACCCAAAGAATGTTGTGGAATGAAATGGATAAGATGAAGAACTGTTGTGGATATGCCAACTCGTACGACAACTGCTACAAGTTTGCAAAGTTCACCCTGGTGGCTATACCTCTTAGAAATGCCTGGAAATTGTCCCAAACAATGCGCCTTGTTGTGCCTCACAGTCCTGGTGATTGTTCGGACCTCAACTAGTGTATTTGATCGTCGGATGGATCCCTTAGGGGAAATGCACCCCCTCTCCTCTGGAAAAATATGCCCTAGTGATTCCACAGTCAAAATCGGTTGATGTGTGTCTCAAACTAATCGCCCGGGTCTATTGGGAAATGGGTCAGAAGGATTTCACCAGATCTGAACTGATGATCGATTGAGAACCCCAAATGTGTCCTCCCCAAGTGTCGCACTCCCAATGTCTGAAAAGTGCATCACTGATGATTCCTCTGTAGGAATCTAATGAGGAACCAGGAAAAAGATGCACCTTGCCTTCCTCTCAACTGGTTCAGAGGAGAATCTTTGAACTCTCCCTGAATGGGACAAGTCAATCCACTGAACCTCCTTAGAAGTTGCACCCTCACCCTGAATAAGTGTGCCCTTGCTGCTAGAACCTATGTAACTATTGCTGAAGAATGATGAAAGACTTGGATGATCTTCTCAATGACTAGCATGTGTCTCTCAACACCGAAATTAACCAACTGGTGTCTTCCTCCTGGAATCCACTGAACTATCTCTCCTGAGATGCGCCTCTCTCCTCAATGACAAGTCAAAATATACATAATGATGAATTAGGTCATTGACCCTTCTCTTATAGCTGCCTGAAACCATAATTCGTTGATGAAACCCTAATTTGTTTTTGACTTTAATTTTATCTCCTGTGTTCTATTTTTATCTCAAATTGTCTTAAAAGCGCTTTTAACGACTTTTAGTTTAATGTCACTTTTCGAACATAAGACCTTTGACCGGAGTGACCTCTACTAACCCTGTTTACCCCTTTCTGGCCCTGGCTATAGTATAACGAGGTGTTTTAGACCATTAAGACTCCTCTCTGGACCTCGTATTTGGAGAGGGACATTACAGTCCTCCGTTCCCAAAATTTCTTGCCCTCAAGCAATACCAATCTAGGGTGTTGCAACACCTGCTTTCTCTCCCAAGTATTGTCCTCCACTGGAAGCCCTCTCCATTTGATCAAACACTCTCTAATGACCCCGCTCCTCAGTTTCTGCTCCCAGAACTCCAGTACTTCCTCCGAAACCAACTCCAACTGTCCCTCCTCATCCAATGGGGGAAGCTCCTCTGATGTGCTAATGAATTGTCCCACTGCCTTTTTAAGGCAAGATACGTGGAACACGTTATGAATCTTGCTCCCCTATGGAAGCTCTAGCTCATAAGCAACCTCGCCTACTCGGCACATGATCTTGTAAGAGCCATAAAATATGGGCTTGAGCTTCTTGGCCCCACTCTTCTTCAGAGATGACTGTCTATAAGGGTGAAGTCTCAAGAAAACTAGATCCCCAACCTCAAAGATGCGCTCTATCCTATGCATGTCCACACTCATCTTCTATCGGTTCTGTGTCATCTGCAGGTTCTCTTTCAACAACTTGAGAATCTCCTGAATCTCTATGATCCAATTCTTGTCCTTCGGAGTTCTTCTCTCCTTGAAAAAAAAGTCTACCAAAGTGGGAGCATCATATTCGTACAATTCTCGGAAGGGTGTCATGCCAATGGACATGTGGAAAGTGGTGTTGTAGGAGTGCTCTCCTAAATGTAGCCACTTGAACCATGTTCTATTTTGTCCACCTACATAGTTCCTCATATATCCTTCAACCCACTTGTTGACAATCTCGGTCTTATCATCTGTTTGAGGCTGATAGCTAGTGATGGGTGTCAACTGTGTCTTCAGAATGTCCCATTGAACTGACTGTCCCTATCACTGATGATGTTCCTCGACAACCCATGAATTTTGAAGACCTCCCTAAAGAATAACTCGGTTACCCGAACTGTGATGTACTCTGTCGGTATGGCATAGAAGTGAGAAAACTTGGTCAACCTGTCAACCACTACATAGATAGAGTCCTTACCCTAGACCTTGGGTAGGCTTGTGATGAATTCCATCAATATACTTTTCCATTTATTCTCTGGAAAGGGGACTGGTTGAAGTAGCGTTGTGTTGACCAGAGAAATTGACCATCCATCAACTAGAAGAATGAGTCTAGTCCGGGGTTGTCTAAATAACCCAGTTCGTTTGGTGTAACTCGTTCCGACGGGTTTAATGGCTCCGTTAGCCAATATAAAAGTCCTAAAAGAAACAAATAAAAGAAATGAAATAACTATCTAATTACCAAATACTATATATCTATATGTGCATACACTCTAATATAACTGTAATAGGTGTATTTAGGTAGACGATATACAAATCTTGTTTATGTACATTAAATACAATTGCTAGTTTTAATTGAAACTTACGAAAATCAATGTGAAAAATGATCGCTTCTAGGAAGCAGATAAAGAAAGAACATAAAAATAATTTTTTGTTTTTCCTTTATAAATCTGAAAAAACTTGTAAAAATTTCAATGAAACATGAACATGTGGATAGTCAAAAGCTGAACCATACATTCTAGTTTCAGTGATATGTAAATGACAAAAAAAATACAAAGAAGCTAACCTTTCAGTGAGTTAGTGAGGTGTATCCAAGCATCTGCATGAGTGGTGAACATCCAAATGCCATGTCCAAGAGAGAAATATGTAATGAACTTTATGATTGTTCTAAAAAAATTCAGAACATATATTGGCAGTTTAAGTTTTAATGAAAGAAAAGGAGACACAAACATAAACCTGTGATCTCATAATTACATATGATTGCAGCAAGATAAATCTGAAAGCAACCTGTGCATATTATCATTCAATTAAAACTCAAAGACAAATCCTATTATTTTTATGGAAGATATGATCACAACATTTATATTTTGAGAAGCAAGTTGTAGATGGTATTTAGAATATAAACATCATGCACATCATAGATCATTTAATCTAAAGATATCATACCTATACATACAACAGAGTTAACAACACATAAACAACAACATTATAAACAAAAGGCTAAAGCCAAAATGTGTATATGCCATTATATTAAGTTCTGGAATTACTTGTCCATCTCTTGCTCTCAGCTAAGATCATTTCTATTACAAAATAGTGTGTATTTAAAGAGTTCAGGTAAGCTAAGCATCTTATCTTCTAGGATATGATCATATCTCAAAAGGATCTCAAAATTACAACAATAGAGGGTCTAAAAATCCACTCAATATCAAACCGTATCTTAAAAATTACACAAGTTTTGTTTTGATTTACAGAATAAGCCAAAAGAGGTGACTAATCAACTAAGTCTAGCAATGCTCCATCTTATGAGATCACCACAAGATACATCATATCCTGAAAGAAAAATGAAATGTGCAGATTAGATATTCATTTAACTAACAATTTCCCAATTTTTATATGAGAAATTTGACTTGGCTACAGAATATCACGATTCTGTAGCCAGTCTTTTTATTGACAACAAAAATCTAAGTCACTCTATATTAAAAAAAATAACAATAAAGCAGAACAAAAATAAAAAAATAATCTTACCATTCAACTGAAAATCAAATTCAAATCACAAAATCTCAGAGTTGATCATAGCCTCGATACTATCGACGTTTTTTACTATGATATTGCCAGTCATTTTCAAGCGTTTTCCTTGCCTCTGTGCATTGATCTTGAGATTGCGGTTTTCAATTGTCAATGAGTGGTTTTGAGATGTCAAAGCCTTGATCTCTTTTTGAAGGACGGGAATGTCTTTGTAATACAGACCGATCTAGTGTACACACACTTCACAATTTACAGCAGGGGCAAATGTTTGAGCAAACGCATGACTGTGTGTTAAAACACTTCCACTATCCACTGTTGGCTTTTGACTGAATTTAATTCTTGGAAAATCCTTGTTGTGCTTTAGACATGGTGGTAAGTTATTCACATAATTTAAAGCCTGACCGAGATCCGGTTTGGAGTAATTTGGGTCTTCAACTGCCAGAAATTTTTCAATCTCAGAATTAGAGCTCTCATGAACCTTGATCGATTCGATCGAGCTCACATGAGATTTTGATCTATTCTGTAGGCTCCTAGAAATCAGTCTCCTAGCCCTCTTGTTATTAAACCCTCGCATGTCTCGATTTTTCCTTGAATGTTTGGAAGGGTTTCGACTGGTGGATTTGATGTTAAGGTTAGGGTCAACGACTTTCTCACACTCAGGAGTCTCAACAATCTTGGAGTCAACCTCTTGCTGTTCACACACAGACTAATCGGGCGTATCCCTTTCACAAGGGTTTTCACATAAGAAAACTGACCTATCACTGGAGGGAAAGAGAGACTTTTATAGCATAGGCTTATCAACCACCGGAGTGTCCACAGGGTTTATTGTAACAAAGCCATTCCGAGTCACAAAAGCATCCCAATCATCATTAAGCCGTTTCAGATGATGAACTATCAACAACTTAATTAACCCATGATGAAACAAGTTGGAATCCAATTTATGCCTTTTATATCTCTTTGACATCTTATATAAACTTCTTAATAAGTAAAAAGGCATTTTTAACTGGAAACCGATAAAGTGCATGAGTAGTCTTATGTGGTAAAGGAAGATGAGGCCGTAAAATCTTTCATAAGTGAAAAAATGTCTTAACACTGCCAATAAACCATGCCATATATCCTTCAATAGAGAGAGTGGCATACCTTTGTCACAGAATTGAATTTTTCGGGAGGTTACGAATAGACCCCACAGTACCTCGTCCAGCTTTGAATTTTTAAAACATTTTTGGCCGGTAAGGGGAAGACCTGTTGCCTCACTCAAGAATTCCTTGGTGATTTCAAATTGAATGTCACCCACTTTAACTCTACACCCCTTGAATGTGAGGTCAAAATCTTGGGCTTCTTGTAAGTTATAACCCTTAAAATTCTCAACAAACACAACCCAACCTTGGCTTTTAAGGTTTGCACTCACGTCATCATACAAAAACAAATTTTGGGAGCCATTTGGCTCAACACAGATGATAGGAGCCATAAGGGTTTGGACAGGTAGTCACAAAGGCAACCAGAACTCACTGTGAGCATAAGGGATAACAGAGACAGAAGAAGGCCAAAGCAAGTAACAAGGAATAACACCCATAGTTACTCTAGCGTGACCAAAATGAGAGCATAGGGGGTTTCAAGCCATGAAAATTGGGCGTTCCGAATAATGAATGCCACGAGTATAGAACGAAACCCAAGAATTTAGTTTGGAATGATGGATTTGTCGATTCAAATTGCCACTTCAAGAAGAGTACAGGGCACGACCGAGTTTGAATCTCATCATATGCAATGGGCACCTTGATTTGCCAAGTTTAGGAGAGGATGCGATCCAAAAATCAAAATACCAATCAAAGGATTTTAAAAATTGAAAATGATCTATCAAGAATGTTAATGAAGAAGCTTGTAGTCTTAATGCCAATCTATTCTTGATTTGTTTACAAAGTACTCAAGATATAGCTTATAATCTAGGAGCAACTCAAAAACAAATGTTTTATTGATATATGATAAGCTTCAAAGAAAATAACATTCATTAAAAGAGTTGTAGGAACATTGACCCTACATAAAGACCAGGCCTTGGATATAATTGCAATTTGATTATAAGTTTCAATGTTTCATTCATGCTTTCATTCATGAATGAAGCATGAAAATGAAAAAAATAAAATAGGAACAATCAAAACATCTTCTTTATAACCGAGTAGTCACCTTCAAATAGCAATATTTACATGACGAAGCGTAGGCAACTACAGAAATAGTTATTTTTCACTTTAAGAGGAAAAAATCATGTAGGGCTGCCAACACCCTACTGGAAGAGTATTTTTTGACTTGTTCTACTAGCAAGTCATACACTCACTAGCGTGTTTCATAACATCCTATTTGAGGCCCTTCCATGAGAACCTCTCCCTGATCTTTCTATAGGTTTTGAAAAACCCCTGATGGCCTACTGGCAGTGAATCATGAATGACTGTGAGGATCTTCTTCTTAAGCCCTGAATCTGTTACCAAGTAGATTTTGTGCTTGTAGGATATGACATCGTCAATGAACCTATACCTATCATCCTATATCTTCCCATCCATAACCTGACAAGCAAATTTGTTCTTGGAATATTCCACTAACAAGTGGGATTTCCAATCTGTTGAAATCTCCATCAAAGAACATGTTGCAGTTCTCCTCGAAAGTGCATCGGCCACAATGTTCTTCTTCCCCTTGACATTCTCTATGTTGAAGTTGAATTCTTGTACCTTCATCACCGATTTCTGCTGGCACTCACTGAGGTCCTTCTGCTCAAGGAAATACTTCAAGATGTTGTGATCTATCTTGACCACAAATTTTCTACCTACAACCTCTCAGGATGACTGAGATTCCTACTCTCAAATACAATGGAGTGTCCTCCCTGCATAAAAAATACCTCGATACCCTTGCTAGATGCATCAAACTCTAGTACAAATGACAAGGTGAAGTCTGGTAATGCTAACACTAAACAAGTGCCCATGACATTCTTCATGTGATCAAAGGATTTATGTGACTCCTCGATCCATATAAAATCCCCATGATTGGCAAGATCCATCAGTGGTGCTCCAAGCTGAGAAAAACCCCAGAAAAACCACCTGTAATAGCTTCATAGTCTAAAGAAAATCCTCAACTCTATCATGTTCATGGGCATTGGCCAATCCAGAATGACCCTAATATTATCTTGGTGTACCTATACCCCCTGTGCACTAAAAATTTGGCCCAAGTAAAGTAGCTTTGTCATACTGAAATCACACTTGGACTCTTTAGCGTATAATGGTGCCTCCATGATGTTGAATACCTCATCCAAGTGCCTCATATGCTCCTTCCATGTCTTGTTGTAGAACAAGATGTCATCGAAGAAAACCAAGACCAATTCCTCAACCGATCCCTGAATATGTGGTTCATGCAAGACTGGAACGTAGCTAGTGCATTGGTTAGCCCAAATGGCATAACCAGGAACTTGAAATGTCTGAAGTGACATCAAAATTTCATCTTCTCTATGTCACGTTCTTGGATGTTGATCTGATGATACCCAGAGAGTAGATCAATATTTGAGAAGAAAACTACCCATGTACTTCATCCATCAACTAGTCAATTCGCGAGGTAGGATACCGGTTCTTGATGGTTTTCTTGTTCAAGGCCCAATAATCAATGCACATCCTCATGGTACCATCCTTCTTTAGAACTAAGATGATTGAAGAGGCGAATGGGATGTTGCTCTGTCTGATGTGTCTCATCGCTAGCGATTCCTTAATTTATTTCTCTATCTCATCCTTGAACCTCCTAGGATGACGATAGGGGGGTGTGATCATAGGTTTGGCCCCCTCCTCCAACTCAATGGTGTGTTCAAACCCCCTGTTAGGTGGTCTCCATGGTGGAATTGACCCAAAAACTTGTTGATGTCATCCCAACAAATTCCTGATGTCTGTATGATATTGTTCTCGACCCTATGAATCCTTTCGTATAGTGATCAAGCACTCTATGGCATATGATACCTCCACATGTATGAATATCCTCTCCATCCTTTTGGTCAAAACTGTCATGGGTGTTCCTGTTGGCATGCCTCTCAGAACAACCTTCTTCCCGTCATGGTCTCTGAATCCCATCTCCAAGGTTTGGTAATTTGTGGTGATTTTGACCAAGGTGATCATCCATTGGAATCCCAATTCCACATCTATGTCAGATAGGTCAACCACATAAAATGTGTCTCTCACTGTGTAGTTTCCTATCTTTATCTCCAAGTCTAGAACTCTGTCTAGACACTCCACTGCATATCCATATTCTACTACAACATCAAACTCCTCAAACTCCTTTGTCTGAAGTGCCCGTCTCGATACCAATGAAGCGTCAATGAAGTTGTGGGTGGCCCCACCATATATCAGGGAGATTGTCCATTTCCCCTGAATAGTCCCTCTGATCTAGAGAGCATCATACCTGGGAACAACAGAAAGGGTTGTTATGACTCATCCCTTTGTTGTTTCCATCTTTTATCCCGCTCAGGAGGTTGTGGAACTACCGATGGGTGGGCCCCTGTCGAAGTCAGTGGTCTACAGGGAGGCTACTCCTCTCCCTATGTTGACTTCTCCTCTGAGCTAGTGGATCCACTGTCCTGCTCCTCCTACTCACTACCCACACTGTCTACTGCCACCTCAATATAATGAATCTCTCCCTTGCCCATGCACTTGTGGCCTAGGACCCAAGGATCTCTGCAGTTGAAGAAAAGCTTCTTCCTCATAATCGCTTGCCTCGTCTCATCATCTAGCTTCGCCTTGCCCTTCCATTCTCTCTGAAATGTCTTTTTGTCTCGATCCTTCTATGGTACGAAGGTTTTGGAAAAGGATTTAGTTTTTGGCACTGAGTCCACCAAATATCGAGTGCGCAGGATGGCATCCTGCAAGGTGTGAGGCCTGTATTCCTTCACCCATCCCCTCAAAGGCTCTATGAGTCCCTATGTGAATAACATGATCATCCTAGGATCTGATATATCTATCACTACCACTGCTACCCATTGAAACTCCGTAATGAACACTTCTACTATGCTAGTTTGTCTCAACTAGGCTAGATCCTTGAAGTGGATCTCGATATCCCTCCTGTCAAACATGTCCATGAGTCTCTCTATGAACTCCCTATAGGAGGTGATGTGACTGTGACCTAACGTCACCAGTCCATGATGCCACCACTCATGTGCCTCACCCTCCAAGTGTAAGGTAGCAAATCTAATGGCCTCTGTCTCGGTCATCTGTTTGAGATTGTAGTATTTTTCTAGATTTTGTACCCAAGCTATGGCGGTGCATTTGGATGATCTGTCAAAAGAATGTATGGCGAGTTTACCAACTTTTTGGATTAAATCAATATTATTACCCTGTTTTTGTTGCTATTATCCTCTCTGTGTCTCTCTAGGGTGGTTCTTGAGTCTGAGTCCACAATAATTTACTAGGGTCATGTCCTGATGGAAGTCACAACCCAATGTTACATACCCTCTCCTATACTTTGCAATGTCCTCCACTTGAGTGGGTGGCCTCTGTGTTATCAAATGATGTGTTGCTACTAGGGGTGCTCTCTGGAAACTGGGGGATAATGTTTTGGGAATCCTACTCGAAGAGGTTTATGTGCGAGTACGAGACTGGGGTCTACTACCTTCCCCTGAGTTCCCATGTGCTGCATGTGGCGATTTTGTGCCCGAGGTTCCCACTATGGCTAATCTATCAACCATCTGCACCAAGGAATGAGTCATAGCATGTTGATTGACTACCAGATTTTTGAGTACCTACATGAAGGTTGCATCTGGGTCCATGGGGGCCTTACAACTTCCCTCTAGTCTCTCATATTTCTCTCCTAACATCTTATTTGCCTAATGCTCAGCCTCTTGCTCTACCCTTCTCTCCACTTCCCTCTGTGTCTCTTCCTCTTCCTATGATATGGGAGGAAAAGAGGGGAAATCAGATCTAGGTCTTCCCTCCTTACGTCTGTTGTAAGTGACATATTCGTCACCTACATGCACTCATTATTCCCCCTGGGTGCTATGCTACACTCATCATCTTTAGTCATGAGATGGTAGGACTAAAGCTCTGACACCAATGTAATGTTTCTAACTTGGATAGTATGGGAAACATTGATAATCGAATGTATCTTTTGTAGATAATTCATTGTTAAAACATATAAATGAATATATAAATGATAAATGAGACAAAAGACTCCAAATATTATATTATGATATCTTTGTGAGTACAATGTCGCATGCAACTGAATAAAAATGAATCACTCGGCTAGATCAAATGACAAAAGGATATTAGCCGGAATACAATAAGAAAACTAAATGATAATACCCAATAATAGATGAGCACTCTGAGATCAATGGATGAGCTGGAACTATGGCAAATCACACGGTAACTGTTGAAAGTTCGGAAAGTTCTCCCTGGTGGCTAAACCTCTCAGAATGGCCTGGAAAATGTCCCAAATGGTGTGCCCTGATCTAGCTCTCAGCCCTAGTGACTGACCGACCCCTCTGCTGGTGTGTCTAGACCCCAAATAGATCCCCTTGGGAAATGTGCCCCTCTCTCACTCGAAAACTGCACCCTAGTGATTCCATTGTCGGAATCAGCTAAGATGTGTCTCAAAATGATCACCTTAGCCTACTGTGAAATGGGTTGGAAGGGTTTCCCTGGATCTTATCTGATGATCACTTGGGATCCTCGAATGTGTCCACCCAAAGTGTCGCACTCCCAAGTCTAGAAAATGCACCCCATATGATTCCTCCGTCGGAATCTAACAAGGAACCAAGAAAAATATGTGCCTTGACTTCATCTCAAATAGGTCGGAGAAGCTAAAACAATAATACCCGATACCCGAAGAATGTTGTGGAATTCAATTGATAAGATGAAGAACTGTTGCGGATATGCTATCTCGTACGACAACTTCTGAAAGTCTAGAAAGTTATCCCTGGTGGATATACCTCTCAGAAATTCCTAGAAAATGTCCCAAACAATGCGCCCTTCTCTGCCTCACAGTCCTGGTGACTGTCTGGACCTCAACTAGTGTATCTAGTCTCTGGATGGATCCCCCTGGGGAAATGCGCCCCCTATGCTATGGAAAACTTCTCCCTAGTGATTCCATCATCAGAATTAGCTAATTTGTGTCTCAAACTGATCACCCAGGTCTACTGAGAAATGGGTCGGAAGGATTTCCCCAGATCTGAACTGATGACCACTCGGGAACCTTGAATGTGTCCTCCCCAAGTGTCACACTCCCAATGTCCGAAAAGTGCACCCCAGATGATTCCTCCGTCAAAATCTGATGAGGAACCAGAAAAAAGATGTGCCTTGCCTTCCTTTCAACTGGGTGAGAGGTGAATCTCTTAACTCTCCCTAAATGGGACATGTGTCGATTTCCTACATTGATGAATGGTTAGGTCACATTGTGGTGTCGATCAAATGTGGAGGGTTTTGTCGCATTGCAATGTTCATCAAGGGTTATGTTGGGTTCTGAAATTATTGAATGCTTATGTCAAATTCTAACTTTCATTTTGGCTTAGATTATGTGAAATTGTTTCTTTTGTTATTTTTTTAGATTGAGACATTCATCTTGTCATGTTAATGGCTATGTAACATTACAAAATTTATCAAATGTTATGTCACATTGTGATTTTCATTAATGTTTTTATCGCATTATGACATTAATCAAATGCGATGTCACATTGTGACTATTAATGGTTCTGATGTAACATTGACAAAATCCTGAATAAAAGAACCATTAATGTTTTTATTACGGTCAATATTTTTTTTAATTTGAATGGGATTGTTATCCCTTTCTCTCCTCTTTTTATCAATTCACATTGATGTCTTCTTTATTACGATGATATATTGACAAAAGCCTTAATAAAAGGACCATCAATGTTTTTTATTACAGTCAATATTTTTTTGAATGTGAATGGGATTGTTATCCCTTTCTCTATTTTTAATGTCTTCTTTATTACAATGATATATTCTCCGACGACATTGATTTGCTTGTTGGAATGTTGGGGATGGAATTTCATGATGAATATTTCCATTAGTGTTGGATGTCATATCTACAAAAATATAGAGATTACTAGTTTTAAACAATGTTTACAAAAATATAGAGATTACTAGTTTTAAACAATGTCAAAAAACTTTAGAAAGTATAGAGAAAAATAATACCCATTTATGTTAACCTCGAGATGTGTCATTTTTTTTTGCACAAGTTGCGCAATGAAATTCCTCATCTTTGCAAAAGTTTTCTTAATGTCATCAACACAAATATTCTATTTAGTAAGATTGTAATGATAATCTAATTTTGAATGTGAAGTAATTATATTCTTAAATTTGTAAGATTTTCAAATACCATTGTAACATCTTTTTCAACAAAATCTCTCTCTCTCTCTCTCTCTCTCTCTCTCT
>JASDQU010816224.1:55569-69798 GCA_032191745.1 Picea mariana
CTTTAATAACATCATGATTAAAACAACAATATATATCATAAATTATTTTTTTTAACAAAATGCAGTATATTTTATTACCTTACTAAAACATATTGTTATTGGTTAATAACTTTGCTCACTAAGACATGGCATGGATTTTCTTAATTTATTAGACTAATTTAATTTCCATAAAAGTTTTCAACCCATTCACATTGTACAAAGTTGGGCACTCACCAATTCACTAATACTTCCCCACGATGGTAAGAGTGCTAAACCAATTGTTCTATCTCAAGGGACTACCGATACATAAAATATATTGCTATTATATAAATAAATTCATAATTTCTCCTAATATTATGACAATAACTTTCCAACACAAGAAGAACAAAGTTTATTATTAATATATAACAAGTGTTGCATGGTAGTGTAGTCCCCGCCGGGTTGAATTGGGAATAAATGCAAAGGTATGGAGGCTTGAAGCAACCATGAGCCATTGATATTGAAAGAGAGTAGGACCCATTGAACACCATAGCATACCCAAAATTTGTCGATTTGGTAGTTCGAGAGATTTGGCATGAGGCAAGTTGATATATTCTTTGATTTTGATTTTCTTCGCCAGTTTTATTGATTTTTTGTCAACGTATGCAACATGAAATGACACATTCCTCATCACTTAATGTAAGGGGTTCTTAATAATAGGAGTTTCAACTTCCAATTCTGATCTGAAAGTGCTCAGATGGCAGGGTTGACGAGATGCATTTTAGTTTCTTTAATGACCGTGTAGTTATTTTGTGTTGGCATGGCATGGAGTGGTTAATTGAATGGCAGAGTCTTATTCGATGTGTGTGTTTTTACAGTGGTTCTAAGATGTAATGTCATTATATAGTAAATCAAAAAAGTACTTATGATAAATAATATCAATAAATTTATACTTTAGTAAAACAAAAATAAAATTATTTTTCTCTCTGTATATATGAAAGAGACATTTCATAAATATACATAGTGAAAAGGTCCAGAAGTATGAAACAATGAAGAAGAGATAGAATCAAGAAAGGATGAAAACTTATATATATGAGAGAGACATTTCATAATATGCATAGTAAAAAGGTCCAGAAGTATGAAACAACGAAGCAGAGCTAGAACCGGGAAAGGATGAAAACTATGGTTTGGGACCTATGCAAGATGAACATTTTCATTTAGTAAGAAAAAACTTGGTGTTTCTGATTCCAAGCTGATTATTCTAAAATCTTAATGACTTTTGCTCATTTCATTTTTAGATTTCTGGTTTGCTTTCTATGCTTTTCATTTTTATTACTAAAGTCTTTCTATTTTATGCTATATGAAAGTCTGATGTCATCATGCATGATTGTTTCATTATAGAAAGAAACATTATTCCTATGAGAGCACCTGAGTGGGCCCAATGGTTAAGAACATGTGTTATCTCCGGGGAGGTCACAGGTTCAAAACTGGCGGGGGGTAGGGATGCTCATATTGGCCCATTGTGACAAGGCTAGAAGGGTAGACAACCCCTGGGATAGAGGTTCACTTCGGTGGGCCTCGGGACGTCTCGGCCCCTGCTGAGTCACAAGTTATTGGTATATCTGGCTTGCGGACTGTTGGATATACTCTTGGGAGGTTGTTGTTCCCATGGTTAAAAAAAAAAAAAAAATATTATTCCTATGGTGTGCATCAAATGTACAAGGTTTTATCATCTTTTGTTCCTCTTTTTCTAGAGTAGGAAGATGGAAGGAGCTATATACTTTCCACCCATCATAAGGAGCAGGCAACATTTGGAATCCATTCTTTACAAAGTATTCAGGGTATAAATCCTATGTGTATTCCAACAAATGGATAGAATTTTGATAAAGAGGAAGATGTCGACTCTACAACACCTGTCCAGCTGTCATGGTTTATAGGAAATATTGTTAATGTGGAAAAAAATACCAGTGGGCATGAAAGTTAGTGGTCTGAATTAAGGTCATCTCAACTTTGACCAATTCAACAATATTCAGGCCATAATGGAGGGATATTTCTCAAAGATGAAATTGCAGATACAAAATCAACATATAAGTCAGAAAATCAACATTCAAGCGCATATTTTAATATATTTTCATGGTCATCTCAGTATGTGCCTCAATCAGAAGCTAAACTAGCAAGTAGGCAACCAAAACCACATTCCTCTTCTCCTAACCAACACAGGGAAATTAAGCCTCGATTGGCTGCTAGTGAACATGAGGAACTTGTTATCCAAAGTGGTTTCATGAATGTTTCAAGTGTTTGTTGTCAAGGGTAGGTTTACTGCTACCTGTATCCTACACACTTTGAGCTTTCTATTGGACTTATTTACTCTTTCACCACAGTTAATTGACAGCGAAAATTGTTTTGGGGATCTATTCAAGTTGTATTTTCTACTATGGTTATGTGATTGTATGTCATTATAGAACTGTGTTTTAGCTAAGTTTCTTATATCATAGAGGGGAATACCTACAAGAAAAGAGACTATAAAGGTCTCTAAATTTTTGAACGAAAGAAAGTTGTTAGACTCAACATAAATAGGAATTTGATTTTACCATGGAAACGAAGTTGGGATTCTGGCCATAACATTCCAATTCTTTTCCATCAAGCACTGTAGATATCCACTGGGAGCAGAGTAGATATATTTTATAGGTTCCCTTCAAGTGAGATACAACTTCACTGCACTTAATTGATAACATGAACTATTTTGGAGATCTATTCAAGTTGTCTTTTACCATTTGTACGTGATTGTATATCATTATGGTTACGTATTTTAGATAATATTCCCATATCATAGATGGGAAGACCGGCAACAAAAGATATTATAATGGTCCCTAAAATTGTGAACAAAGAGATTATAATGGTCTCTAAATTTGTGAACAAAAGCAAGTTGTTAGAAACAACATAAAGCCGAACAAAGCACTAGTGTCAGTTAGTTCCTTTGGTTTCATAGGGTAGTTCGATCTATTTGATTCATAGATTTGTATAATCATTTGGAATAGATAGGTCTTGTTTTTAATTATAGTAAGAATAGAGAAAAAAACCGTAACTGAATGGAAAACACAGGGAAAATACATAACTCAAATCAAAGGAGATTTAGAATATTTTTTATATTCGATAAGCTCTATGTTTTACATTCATCCAGAAGAAGTCTGGAAAAGATAATATATATGTATTTATAAAAACCTTTCTTAACTAGAAGTGGTTAGAATTTGCACAATATCTAATGTAAATATAGAATTCAATCCAAATTGAAAAACAGAAAACAGATTTTGATGGGTTATGGCTTGATGTGTAGGTGCTTCATAAGATCCTTTATTTGGTCCTCGATGTGTTTTCTTTTGACTGTTCAATGAACTGGGTACACATTTGCATCAATGTTATGACAAATATCGAAGGTTCAATGTTATCGTTCAATTCGAAGGAAAATACCTTCTTCTATACCAGTGGTAGCTTCTCCTGGATCTTCATTACTGTCTGGGTTGTAATTTGGTGTTGCAA
Organism: Picea mariana; assembly: GCA_032191745.1. Classification (NCBI taxonomy): domain Eukaryota; kingdom Viridiplantae; phylum Streptophyta; class Pinopsida; order Pinales; family Pinaceae; genus Picea; species Picea mariana. The sequence goes on from JASDQU010816224.1 coordinate 59,065, forward strand.
ACTAGGTTTTAGAAACAACTCGGTGATCTTGAGAAAATCAATTTGGTTCATCTGTTGGATGATAGATTGTGTACTTTTATTATTCTTTCTGGAGTTTTCTTTGTTCTTTTCTATGTCAATTTGCTCGAGTGTCTCAGAAATATCATTACCTTTGAATTCAACCAATTCTGTCTCTAGAACAGACATGGTATTCAGACAAGTGTCCTTTGCCTCCCTAGCAAGATTCTTTCTTTCTTGTAGGTTTGTCTCCCAAACTTTCAAGGCCATTTCAACTTTCACATGTTCATATTGTGAGAAAGGGGCGAGACCAAGAATATTGGCTTTCTACCTGCATACAATGAATTCCTGAAATTTGGATCTGGCCATACAGGCATTGTTTTCTTTCTCATAAATAATTTTTCAGAGAATTATTTATTGCCTTATATTATTTTTGAATAGTATCCATTTGTTGATACAGATCCTGATTGACAACTTCCAACTTATCATTAATTTCAGATGCTTGCTTTTGGAATGAACTATTATTTGTGTTTGTCTTTTCAAGTGAAGTTATTTTGGTCTGCAACTGTTGTATTGAACTGTCTTGCTGAGCAATTATGGAATCACTATTCTGGACAGTCATATCCAGTTTTTCTTGTGGCTTCTTCATCTGTTGTTTATAAGCCAACCTGATTTTCTCTATGTCATAATTCATTCTTCTCCTGATAACCTATTCTGTGCTCTGCATTTCATTCTGCAACTGTTCAACCAAGAGAGACATTTCTTGCAGTTTCTTTGAAAGATTGCCCATTGACCATTGGTTGGCAGTGAAAAATTATCCTAGTGAATCCACAACCTCTTTGGAAAATTCAGGGTCATTTTTTTATGTCCATCATATACTAGCCTATGTTTGTTGGTGGTCACTCCTCCCTTCTGGTGAGATTCTTTTCTGATGATATCTTTTATTTTCTTATTGAAAAAGAAGCTATATGGGGGCATCTCTTCAAGCGAGATGGGAGTGAGTTAATCTAGATGGATTACTTCAGAACTGGGAACCTCAAAACTGGTTGATAAAGTAGTTACTGAAGGAATAGGAGAAATAATTGCAGTAGAATTTTCTGCACTAGTAAGACTGGGAGTAACAGTGGTAGTAACTAGTGATGAAGGGGGAGAAGCATGATAATTTTTCATGAAATTTTCAAGGGAAGATAATAAATATTGGTCATTTAGGCCTAACATTGATGATTTTATATGTTTAAATAATGCATCTTTATTGTTCAATCCTTGTTCAGTTTTTTCGTCGGTGGAACTACTTTGTTGGGGTTTTGTGGATCTAGTTTCATATGAAGATGGAATGAGATTTGAATCTCCTTGCAAAATCTTAGGCAAGTTGTTCCTTCTGTGGTTTTGAAATCTTGGGAAAGCAGCATGTTGTTGAGAAGGCAGAGACTGAAATCTATTTCTGACTTATTCATAGGATCTAGCTCCTCGAAAAACTTTTTCATAAGGGGATTCTTCATGTATATATATTTTCATGTTGAATTGGGCCAAATGACTCTCTACTATTCTATGAGGATCATGTTTTTTGAATTCAATGTCAACTAATTCGACATCTTCTAAGGCCGCAACCTTGAATCACCAAAATCTAACAATGTAAACATGCCAACCTGTATTGGAAATTATGGCCATACCTTTTTCTGAGCCACTTTCAACTCTTTGGTGATTCCTCCTGCAACTGTTTGGTATGCCACTTCTCTGCAGACCAACCTATCAAGCAATACTTTTGGAAGGGCATGTGGAGAAATGAAGCAGTCAAACACTCTGATGTAAGATAAGTTCTTTTCAATGTACCAGTGGACAATTGTGCCTAATTTCCGCATAATGTGCTCTGAAATCCTGGGCGGAGGGTGACCATATATAGCTACATGAATCGACAACACTACATTGTGACAAATCTCATAAAATAAATCTTTAGCATTTTCTTCCCATAGTTTGGAGTGGTAGAAATGTATAGGTTCAGAACTAGTCGGGGTACAACTCCAATTCATCAGGGGAAATGGATTCATGAAGAAAATGAAATCCATGATGTAGGAAGACATGTATAAAAGAGCATGTTGGCCTTTTGATTTCAATGATATGTACTCAACAACCTCCTTAGCTAGGTTATTCGACAACATTTTTGGCCAGTTGAAAGTGTAGCCTTCATCCACTTCATCATTTATAGACACCCATTCAACTGTGAAGTGAGAAGGGTTTTTCCTTCCAAATAGTCAACAGAGCATCATGGCAATGTATAAAATGTGAGTGTCTAAATATTTTGTGGAATATATGCCATGAGCATTGGATTTAAAATTGGATGGATTTCCCCACCAGGTCTTGATTATGTCATGACTAGTTCTGCCATATTGTGTTCATTCTTTCCTTTCAAAATCCAAAATAAATCTTGCCCTATATGTGTATTTGGTGTGGAAGATAGCTTATACATTACTTGTATGTCCTCTAGATGAAAGTAGCCAACCAAGGTGTTCCGGTAACTGATAATGCTTCTAGTTTGAATGTCAATGTGTTCTAGAGCCCAGATTATCATGTCATTGTAGGGTACTATCTTTGGCCAAGAAACAATCCTGTGCAGTTCAGAATGAGCTATCAACCTGAGCTTGGATGAGAACTACTCATCTTCTTCTTCCACTGAATCGTCTGGACAGACAACAATCTCATGTTCCAAGATATCGTAGACTTGTTTCCAAGAATTGATCGCATCTCCAATTCACGAAGTGGTGTTAGAGAGAATCTCTATGTTTGGGTTGGAATCATATGTTGATGCATCTTGCTTCTTTCCTGGTTTGTGTGGTGCAATAATTCTCAAAGAAATGAAATTAATCTTACTGTGATAAGAGTAGCCTGTAAGCTCTCAATTACTGAATGGAAAACTCTAATTGCAAATGGTAGAATGAGTTGAGATTCGAAATGTGTTTATTCATAAAGTCTATCAATGTTCATATTGATATAATAACAACGTGATTATTAAAAAACTGTGGAATTTATTAGCTAGCGATTGTGAAAATATTTAACCTTAGCGAGTTATAAATGCCATTAATACTTTGGTGGTTCAACGTTCACAGGTTTTGAATGTAATACAAGACAAATCTACGAAAGGCCAAATTGCGGGAGCAACTGATCATTAACAAATCACTTTATCTTTTAGTTAATCATGCTTAAAAAGACTTTAGCCTTAAGTACTTCGGAAATTTGGTATTCAGGGATTTTGAATAAAGGATGATAGAAATCCCCCGAAGGTAGAATTCTCGAAGTAAACATTCGAACCGTTTAAGTATTTCGGGGCTTCGAAACCCTGGAGCTTCGGATTCCTCGGCGGTCTGGAAATCATTCTTTGTTTTATTTTCTAAAGGGAAATCTCCCGGAGTCACGTGGCAGTAATGACATTATTTTTAGTGACATGTCAAGAAATATTGACAACATGTTTCACCTCAAAATGTGCGAATAAGCTGACACGAATGTTTAAAACAACTGCTAGGTGCCAACCCAAGAAAAAATTTAATGACAAAATTACTATAACCCATTTGTATACCCTTTTAAATATTATCACAAGGAATTGGCTTCGGGACTTCCAAACTTCATAGGTTCAGGGTTTTTGTTGTCTAGATGCCCTGAAATTTTTGAAGCGCGAAGTCTCAAATTGACCATTGAAGGTTTTCTTTCAAAATTTGGGCAGGTTTATAATGTGGAGAACAGGAGAGTCGTTTGATCAAATTTAATGGAGTTCATCAATAGATGATATTGTAAGTTCCTTATTAATATGAATACATAACGATCATGGATTTATTTAATTGAAAATTAATTCCCTAAGTTTTTTTGGTGAAATTTTATTTTTAACAGGTAAAAACAAAAGATTTTAAAATTTAAAAGTTTAAAATCCTAAAGTGTTCTAATAGATTCAATTATCTTACAAGATGAAGAAGATATTCTAATATTTGGAACTCAAGGTGTCGTCCTTAGACATATCATTCAACTGTCCATTTAGGTTACAAAGAATCATTTTTACAAGATGAGGTGCGGATGTGGAAATGGTGATGGAAGATGCTTTGGAAAACCCAAAGTCCAACATAAAAATAACACCTATATGTCGGTTCAGATCAGTGACATGTGCACATTCGGAGTTTCAAAATTGCGCAGGTTTTAAGAAAAAGCGACAACTTGTGAAGCCCCAAATAGCCGAAGTGTCACAGATCCGAATGCGTGAAGTTCCACGGCACTTTGGGCCTGTACCATTCCAAGAGTTTTCAATCTAGAACAGGTCAAAATCACCCAACGTCGAAGAGCCATAGTCAGGAACTCCTGAGATACTTAATGATAAGATACATTAATCTTGGTTTAATTGGAAATAAACATGTTAAATGACTTCGGGCCCATACCAGTCCAGGAGTTATACAAACTCTACATAAAGAAACTCACAAAGGGAGAAGTGCCAGAGGTACGTGTCAACCATCCGCAAAGGACATGTGGCATCAACCAGTAAAGACACATGACATCATTTGACGCGAGGTGGCCACATCAGTCTAGGCCCGTACTATTCTAGGAGTTATACAAGCTCCGCATTCAAAAACCTATAAAGCGCTAGGTACCAGAGAGACGTGGAATCAATTCATTATCGACACGTGTCATAAAACTGCTGCAAATACGTGGATTCCATTAATCAGGGTATGGCGCTCCCATATAGACAATGACACGTGAAACTCATTTAAAGAATATTTTGTGTTTGTCATCTGTACTATTTCAAGTGACACATGACACAAATTATTTATGTGACACGTCATCCTTTTGACATGTCCTATAACTCATCTGTAGACCCTTTTAAATATTATCACAAGCAACTGTCTTCAGGACTTCGTAGATTCGGGGTTTTTGTTGTTTAGATGCCTTGAAACTCCCGAAGCGCGAAGTTGTGAAGTGACTGTTGAAGGTTTTCTTTTAAAATTCGGGCATGTTTATAATGCAGAGAAAACGAGAGTTGTTTGATAAAACTTAATGGAATTCATCAATGGATCATATTGTAAGCACCTTATTAATACATAAGAATCATGGATTTATTTAATTGAAAAAGCAATTCCCTAAGTTGTTTTGGTGAATTTTTATTTTTAAGAGGTAAAAACAAAAGATTTTAAAGTTTAAAATCCTAAAGTGTTCTAACAGCTTCAATTATCTTACAAGATGAAGAAGATATTTTAAGTTTGGGCACTCGAGGTGTCATCCTTAGACATATCAGTCAATTGTCCATTTAGGTTACAAAGAATCATTTTTACAAGATGAGGTCTAGATGTGGAAATGGTGATGGAAGATGCTTTGGAAAACCCAAATTTCAACATAAAACTAACACCTATATGTGGGTTCAGATCAACGACACCTGCGCATTCAGAGTTTCAAAATCGCCCAGGTTTTAAGAACAAGTCACAACTTGCGAAGCCCCAAAGAGCCGAAGTGTCACAGATGAGTGAGTTTTCAATCTAGAACCAGTCGAAATCGCTAAACGTTGAAGAGCCGGAGTGAAGAACTCTTGAGATACTTAATGATAAGATACATTAATATTGGGTTAATTGGAAATAAACATGGTAAATGACTCCGAGCCCATACCAGTCCAAGAGTTATACAAACTCTGCATAGAGAAACTCCCGAAGGGAGAATTTCTAGAGGCATGCAACAGTCATCCGCGAAGGACACGTGGAATCCACCAGTAAAGACACATGACATAATGTGAGGCGAGATGACCACATCAGTCTGGGCCCGTACTACTCTATGAGTTATACAAGCTCCACATTCAAAAAACTCTGAAGCCTTAAGTACTAGAGAGTCGTGCATCAATATGTTGACAATACGTGTCATAGAGCTGTCACAAATATGTGGCGTCCATTAGTCAGGGGACGTGGCGCTCATATACACCATGACATGTGGCACTCATTTAAAGAATATTTTGTGTTCGTCATCTGTATTGTTTCAAGTGACACGTGGAACATTTTCTTTATCTAACACGTTAGTCTATTGACGTTTCCTATAACTCATTTGTAGACCCTTTTAAATATTATCACAATGAACTATCTTTGGCAACTCAAAACTTTGTATATTCGGGGTTTTTGTTGTTTATATTCCTTGAAACTCCCGAAGTGATCATTGAAGGTTTTCTTTTAAAATTTGGGCAGGATTATAATGCGGAGGACACGAGAGCCATTTGATCAAATTTAATTGAATTAATCAACGAATGATATTGTAAGAGACTTATTAAAACATAACGATCATGGATTTATTTAATTGAAAAAGTTTTTTTGGTGAATTTTTATTTTTAAGAGGTAAAAACAAAAGATTTTAAAATTTAAAAGTTTAAAATCCTAAAGTGTTCTGACAATTTCAATTATCTGACAAGATGAAGAAGATATTCTAAGATTGGGCACTTGGGGTGTCATCCTTAGACATATCAATCAACTGTCCATTTTTACAAGATGAGCTCCAGATGTGGAAATGGCGACGGAAGATGATTTGGAAAACCCAAAGTCCAGAATAAAACTAACACCTATATGTGGGTTCTGATCAACGACACCTGTACATTTGGAGTTTCAAAATCGCAGAGGTTTTAAGAAAAAGTGGTAACTTCAAATGTATTTACAAGTGTCATTGATCTTTGGAATTGGAAATTAATTGTGGGTTAAAATTTTCACTTGTTTCCAAATCATCATTTGCTAGTCCAATATTCTCTCCACATACTTGTTTTTCATTGTTTTTGTATCATTAAAAAGAGTGTGAGCAAATGCAAACACAAACTATGACTTGATTTTTGGCTGTAACTATTTACAGTTGATTTACAGGCCTTATTGATGTTTGGCCTTTGTAGATAATAGTGGGTTAGCATAATTTTGCATTCTTACTATGATAGTGCCTTAAAAAAACTAAAATAACCAACAAATTTTCCCAATTCAATATCCACACAAAAAATGTTTTTGATCACATAATATTCACCTTTGTCAATTCGATAATAGGAAGGTTGATTTGGTATATCAAACTATCATTCACTTCAGGCGACTAGGGTGCATCTGGGGTACCTGTGAGAAAAGATGATGCCTAGATGAATATTTGTTTTTATTGCAACCTATGAGAGTAATTGTGTTTTTGATACAATGTTTAATGCATCGAAACATTATTTTAAGTGTTAAACTTATTACAACAGATTATTCATTGAATGGTTTATTGTTTCCCTATGCTTTTACCTTTATTATGTCACTTGTCTGTTATTGGTGCAGCAGTAGCCAAGGAGAAATCTTATCCATACCATCTTCCCAATCTCACCATGCTCTTGTCTTGGTGAACCAACCCTCTAACTGATCAACAAACTGAAAAGAACAAGCATTTCAAACTTGTTGTGGCCTAGCTTTTCCCTTTAGCAGTCAGGTGCAGACTTTAGGACCAACAATAACTATGAATTTCTTTAGACAACTCTATAGGCACTTCAATCAAAGAATAGATAAAGTGAGTCATACTTATAGTTTCTAGGATGTGTTTGCATAAGAGAAATCAATGGAGGGTTGTTGAAATAAATTTATTGTATTGTCAACTTGAGCATAAGTATAAAAATGATGAACTTGAATTCTAATTTTGTGTGGTTGATGACATATTTCCATATGAGTTCATCTATTATATATCTATTTTTTTTCAAAATATTTCCAAAGAAGAATTTTGGCAATTTCATTAATCAAGTAAAACTGGTTAAATGAACTACATATTACATTTTCTCCAGAGAGCCTACATTAAAAGTCAAGGCAAGTTATGTATATTCCTTAAGATCATAGAAAAACCACTAAGATCCTGAATCTATTATCCAGTCATAATCCAAAAACCAGGCCCATGAGAAACTTGAACTACAACAACAAAGAACATGATCAAAAGTCTGGCAAACACAACATAAACAAAAATCAACAAAGATTGGGAATTGTATCCCCTCTATAACCGAATTCCCAAATGGGCACCAAGAAATTCGTCGATTGCTATATTACTATGAACCAAGATCACTATGAATGTTTTCTTTTGATATTAATATGAACCAATATCACATTGACATGACAATGTTCAAACACTACTAGTTCTAGAAAACACTGTCATCGTTTAACTTAATGGAGTTTGAACAATGCAAAATTTGCAATATTATTGAACATGCCTGATGGTTCTATTTAGAGGAGAAAGCCATTTTGACACCTCAAATGATGGAACTGATTTATTTACAATTGGGTACTTTGTATGATGTCTTTCCTTGTGCTTCTCATTCCTGGACTCAAAAATTTTATGCGTCTCCAGTTCACTTTTCCATGGTAGTGCAAAACTTTATTCATATCTTGATTGGGTAACATGGATAGAGAAAAATCACATTGTTTCGTTTCTTTTCCATGCATGATATGTAATTTTTTCTTTTTGGTTTAGCCAATATGTAGTATGGCATTGTCCTCATTTAAGGTAAATCTTCTATGGATGCAGAAGTCACGTAGCATGTAGACAATCTTTGCCTTTTTTTGCAGGTATATTTCATATGGAAATTCTATCAACCCAGGAAGCACATCTTGTAACATAGGTTGTCTAACTGTACAGTGTACAATTGTGTTGTTGAGGGTTCAGATGGCAACATTGACACAATGAATATATATGTAAGGGAATTTTGCACCACGTCATAGACAATCAATTGTTCCATCATTTATGAACGCAGAGGCAGAAGCAGGAAAATTTCAATTGGCACATACAGGTTTGAAGGGGGTTGAGTAGGCATTTGCTGCAACTAGAAAACCCTCAACCTACACACATGAGAATTGTAGTTAATATATTGAACAATATAATATATATACGTACAACGAAAAAATCTACACAAAACCGTTGAAGGCATTTTCTTTTGTGCAAATTGTTGGTGGAGGTGTATATGTATACATACAACAGTTGTGGAGCTAGTTAGTTGCTTGAGATCCTGTACTATTTTTGCTTGCAATTTCTGTTACAAATGTTCATTGGGTTGTGTGAAAGATCCTTTATTAACATCTATTTTCTTTGTTATATTTTTGAACAACATAATTGGAAATTTCCCTTTATGCAATTGTTGTTCCATTGAGGAAAATAAATTTGTGTAGGTGTCGAACAATTGTAGTTGCACCATGGAAAAATTTAATAGTCATGTAAGATGTTTGACATATATGATCATGTCAAAGAAAAGGAAAAAAAAAAGGGTATGGAAAACAATACCATTTCCTTGTCATTGTCCGAGTTTCCATCTTTTATATGGAGAATATGTTGCGAGCCAACTTTTCTTGCAAATCTGATAGTTTACCAATGGTTCCAATTGGGTAAATGTCATTGTTCTCTGTAAATTGGTTGATTGTTGTGTCCAGTACGAAATGATATTTTGAGAAAACCGCGGGAACGTTTTTTACAACACTTGTTTCACTAAGCAATATAATCCAATCACAATCACCACGGTCATATACTATTTTCGGTAATATATTTAAATTTGTAATGGATATCCCATTACCTGACAATATATTCTTTGCATGCTTTTGGACAAGTTGTGTAAGGATATTCAGTGTAACTATCATCATGGATTCATTGTCTGTCATGTATACACGCATAATGTTAGAAAAACAGGACCGCAGAGCAACAAAATAAAACAAATGCAGAAACAAAACACATAAGATACACAATACAATAGAGACACAGATTTATGTGGTTCACCTAGTGCGGGCTACGTCCACCAGAGAAATTGTCAGGTCCTTCCTTTATTATTATCCAACAAATGAAGGGATACAACCTACAACAAAACCCGTTGTAACTTCCTCTTCTTTCTCTCATAGTCTCCTCTCTCAGAAGACAATACTCGCCATCATGCATAGCGGCAATACATTTCCCTCATAACAAAGGTTTTCCTTCTAGGGAAAAACAAAACCTTAACATAATTTCTAACGTTAGATCTGTGACCTTATAATGAATGGTCCAGATTTACAATGAAATTACAATATACTTTTACAAGGCAATTTTTCCTTCGGGGGCTTCTCCCCTGAACCCCCCAGCTGGGGGGATAGGCCCCCCGGATCCCGCAGAGGGGGTACCCCCCCTCTGCACTCCCCTGCGTGGAAGAGTGTACATACTTCTGGGGTGTAAAGTCTTCATGGGGTATAAATATGGTTGAAAAACACAAGACCTATGAGTCAGGAACATAATCAGGCTCCACAACCAACAATCTCCCACTTGGAGACTGATCTCAACAACTCCACCACTTCTGTATATGATGGAATCTGAACCTTCTTGGACCTGGAAAATTTCTCATCTTCATCTTCATTCTTGAAGACCAACTGAAACTGAGCAGGAACTCAGTTTCTCTCTGATTACTCCCTTTGTTAACATATCTGCAGGATTCTGGCTAGTGTGTACCTTTTCCAACTTCAAATGTCCATCTTCCAAGGTGGATCATATGAAGTGGTACCTCAACTGTATATGATTAGTCTTCAAATGGAAGGATGAGTTCTTTGCAATATGAATTGCACTCTCACTGTCACAGTACAACCTGCTATTCTCCTACTTCTTACCTATTTCCTCCATAAACCTTTGTAACCAAATCATCTCTTTACTAGCCTTTGTAGCAACAACATACTCTGCCTCTGTTGTTGAAAGTGCAACAACCTTTTTCAGTTTCGAAATCCAACTTACTGTTGTTCCACCTATAGTAAA
>JASDQU010816225.1:0-16670 GCA_032191745.1 Picea mariana
CCAACTCCCCAAATCTCTGGCTACAACTAGAAGGAGGCTACAACCCCCAATGTTCTCCAGCTACAACCGAAAGGTGGCTACAACCACCTGTCCTTTCCCCGTCCTGCCACCCTGAAGTAGAAGTAGAATGATGGAACCACTGTCACACTCTCACTATGAGATATACCATTGTAAACATGTACCAATAAATCAGAACCATGCATCAACCATGCATCAACCTGTAGCATAAACAAGTGCATCAACCATGCACCAACCTGTAATCAACTTGTACCATAAACAGGTGCATCCAACCATGTGCTAAGTATGTACCAATCATGTGCCTCATCAATGTGTACCAACATCATCAACTATACACCTCATGTATGTGCGCCAACTCATCAACTACTTGTCTCAACCATGTACTCAACATGTAATTCAACCAAAATCCCTCATCAATTTCATCATCCAAATCTGATTTGTAGCTTTGTAATAGACTTGGTGTATATGATCACATTCCTGCAAACCTTCCTTAACATTTAAAAACAAGATACTAGCATTTTCATCAAACTTTTCTTTAGTCTCACATGCCTAGTTTTGGATTAGTCAACAACCCTAACTTGAAGTAATCATAACTTTGAACCTGTAATGTATAAAGATCTTAAACTAATACACAATATTCTTAAGTGTGTTCTATGCAATTCCTCCAAGTGGTACTACTTGGAACCTCTCAGAAAAAGAGTTATAGCAAAAATGGCATACCTTGTTGAATTCTGTCTTATTCTAGAGAGCAACCTTGTAGAGCGTTCCCCGGAAAAAAAATTTGATGAAATGATCTAAAACTATTACACAACATACTACAAATTGTACCCTAACCAACACATTTTGTATCACTAAATTTGGTTCTGTTATGAAGAAGTTATGTCGTTTTTACCCGAAACACCAGATTTTGACTAGTTTCAGGATTGGCCACAAACCCTATTTTCCACAAAGTGTAACTCCCAAAATACAACGACCCAAAAGCTGAATTTTTAACCACATATACTTGAATATGTTTTCTCACTTTCATATAAATTTTAGGATCTGAATAATTATATAAAAAAAGTTATAGCGAAAATGGTGAGATGGCTTGAAAATAAGATACCTTAGAAAGCACCATCAAAAGAATTTATCCTTCCTTGCATTTCGGCCTTCTTTTCTTCACTTTCCATAGAATTTCGGCTTAGATATCATTTGTAAACCTCATACGCCTATAGATATTCAATATGCTCAAGTTTGATTCAAATGAGAGAGCCTTGCCTCTTATTTATACTCTCCAAGTAGCTTTCTTAAAAACATCTTCTAGGTCACTTGGCCCCACTTTCCTTATTTTAGGGTTGGGTTCACTTCTAATTTCTCCATTAAAATTATTATTGAAATAATTTATTTTGTATTCACTTTGAATTAGAATACACTCATGACTTCACTTTGTTATTTACCTTTTAAAATCTCTTAAACCACTTTGATTATTTTGACCTTTTGGGGCTTCTAGATGACATATGAGGGTCCTCCAACTTTGTAAGGCCATAACTCTCAAACCGTGAGGAGTTATGTGACGTTATGCATACCACTAAAAATGGAATGACATGTACTATCCATATAGAATAGTATTATCTGATAATATATCATAACTCATACTGTTACCCATCAAACAAACTTGGGTCCATTACCCAAACCTGGGGTCTCCAACTTCTCATGGCCATAACTCTCTAACCATGAGGANAAGGCGTCTTCCCGTGAGGGATTTCACCATAAGGGGACCACTTTGGAGTTCATCCATATTTACTTCTTATCAACCATGAAAAAACAATAATGAGTCATATTTACATCAAATACTATTGGGTCCATTACCGAAACCTTTGTGCTATGGGTATTTCTTCAAGGGTTGACATCAATGAAAACCAAAATTAATCAACAAACCTATCATCATTACTTCCAAAAATAATATCATCAACATAAACTTCAATTAATAAAATACTATATTGACTTACCTTGATGTAGAGGTTGTTGTCTGCACTTCCTTCTCTGAACCCTTCCTACTGTAGATATTTATCCAGTCTAGAGTACCAAGCTCTAGGAGCCCCTTTTAGACCATACAAGGCATTCTTCAATTTACACACATAATCTGCGTTCTATGACAAATGAAATCCTTCTGGTTTTTCAATGTAGACTTATTATTCAAGTTCCCATTCAGAAAAGTTGATTTCACGTCTATCTGATATACTCTAATATTCTCGGAGCATGCATAAGCTAAGAGAAATCAAATTTCTTCCATTAATACAACTGGGGAAAATGTCTCTTCAAAGTCGATTCCTTCAACCTATGCGTATCCCTTACATACCATTCTAGCTTTGTTCCTTGTAACACGTCAATCTTCATTCAATTTATTTATGAAAACCCACTTTGTGCTAATTACATTAATATTCCTTGGTCTTGGAACCAATTCCCAAGTGTCATTATTCTCTATTTGATCCAATTATTCATGCATGTCCTTATTCCAGAAATCATCCTTGATGGACTCTTCAAAATTGTTTGGTTCAATCGTAGATAAGAGTGCTAGGTGCATTTGTTCTTGTGAAAAAATTATTCTTCTAGTCTCAAATCTTGCATCCTTATTTCAGATAATCTGATTCGAAGGATGATTATTCTGTACTCATTTACTAGGTGTCTTTGGAGGTAGTTGATGAACTCTTCTACTTCTATTCGATCTTCTTCATCTTCCCCTTCTACTTCATCTTCATCTTTTTTTTCTTCTTCATAAAGTTGTTCTACTGATTTATTTTCTTCTTCCTTTGATTCTCACCCACTTGTTTCATCAATTTTTACATTGATGCTTTCCAAAACTTTGTTCAATCTTATATTGTAACACTTGTATTCTTTCCTTGTACTTGAGTAACCAACAATTATTCCTCTATCCACACGAGAGACAAACTTTCCAATTTTGCCATCTTCTCTTTTGATGTAGCATTTGCTTCCAAATACTCTAAAGTGATTCACATTTGTTGGTCTTCCTTTCCATAGCTCGTAGGGAGTTTTTTTATTGTTGTTTATGAGAATTACTCTATTTTCAATGTGAACTATTGTATGAATTGCATGTGTCCAAAAGGTATCTGTAAATTTGGAATCCATTAACATTGTTCGAACCATTTCTTGTATTGTCATGTTCTTTCTTTAAACAACTCCAGTCTGTTGAGGTGTCCTAGCAATGGAAAATTTCCTTTTTATTCCATGTTTTCTACATAAGTACATATATTCCTTTAAAGTGAACTCTCCTCCATTATTAGATCTCAAAAATTTGATTTTTGAATCCATTTCCTTGTAGACCTTGAAGTTTTCAAAGGCTTCTGACTTGTTCCTGAGAAATAAAACTGCAATCATTCTTATATAATCATAAACTAATAACATAAAGTATTTATCACCTTTTAAACAATTTGTTGTAGTTGTTCCAACTACATCATTATGCATAATTTCCAGTGGTCTTGTGGTTTAATATTCCTTTGATTTGAACCTAGTCTTTGTTTGTTTTCCTTGTTGACAATGCTTGCATAGAGTGTTTGTTGGTTTCGTGATCTGGGGCATCTCCCTAACTTCTTCCTTTTTGCTAAATTTGACAAGGTCATCCAAGTTTATGTGACCCATTATTTTGTGCCATAGACAGAGTTCATCTTCCTTTCCTAGACAACACTTTTCATTTCCAATTTCACTTAATACATATATGTTGCTTGAAGTTCTTGCAGTTGTTGCAATGAATTTTCCTAAACCTTATTTTCTTATCTCGCACTTCTGTGAATCAAAAGTAATCTTATGACCCTGGTCACAAATTTGACTTACCCTTAGAAGATTATGTTTCATATCTTATACTAGTAGAACATTTTTTTCTTTTGTATTCTTGTTTCCAATTCTGATTGTGCATTTTCCAATGATTTTCGTTGAATCATCATTTCCGAAGGAGACTGGTCCATATCTTTCCTTTCTTAATGTAAGAAACTTGTCTTTATCACCTATAATGTGTTTTGAACAACCATTGTCAACATACCAACCAATTTTCTTATGCTTAGCTTGTAGAGCGAGTGTGAATTCTTCATTGCTATATTAATTCTTCTTTCTTATCCATGTTCTCTTCTGCGGGTCATGTCTATGATTGATGTTGTTCTGTTGTGGTTCTCTATGAGGGACTGTCATTCTACAATATTTGGCCATGTGTACAAATGCTTTGCACTTGTAGCATTCCACTTTAGTGCCCAATTATTCAATCATGTTGTATCTTCTTCTCCGTGTTTCATTAAGCCTTCTTGGATAACCATTTTTTGTATGACTTTCAAAGTTGTTTATGTTCTTGCTATTAGCTCTCAAAAATTATTACATGCATAACATAAACACAAAAAGATAGCTTGATACCTAGTAGTTGAAGATATTATGAAAGGAGTTACTCTTATGAATAATTATTCTTCCTGAGGTCTATTTGTTTCTCATGGTCGTTGATTCCGAAATCTAAATCTTCTCGGTGGAGGAGTGCCCCTGTAATTTTCCTTGTAGGTCTTTCTATCCCCTTTGATTATTTCTGCATAGCATTTTGGATATGTTTCTTGTTGTATTGTTTTGTAGCTTGATCTCTTTTCTGTCTGATTGTATCCAAGTCCGGACTTGTGATGATGAGGCTTTTAACTGTTGATAATGTCATCCAAAACTTTTGAGTTGTTTTGCATATTTTTATTATGAAGATCCTTTCTCAATGTGACAATCTCTTCTTCCAAATTTCCAATAATCCTTTGTCTTTCTTCTAACTGTTCTTTGAGTGATTCTTCAATTATTTTATCTTCTTCTATTTGAACCTTCAATTTCATGATCATTTGTTTTAGTTCATGAGTGTCTTTTTTCTTCTTTAGTTATGCTTGTAGATTCTTTTTTTTCTTATAACTTATATGGTTCTCAACAATTCTTCTCAATAGTCAACTTCTTCCTCTTCGTATTATTCTTCGATGTCTTCTTTATCAGAGTCTTCTATTTCCATGAATATAAATATTTTTGTCTCACTGTCATTGACTTCATCTTCATATGATGATGAGATGTCTTCTTTGGTGCATAAGCTTTTCTTGAAATCTTTCTTTTTGGTTCTTTTGCCTTTATATGTTTTCTTTCTATTTGAGTAATCTTCATCATTCTTCTTATTTTTCTTATGAGGAAATTTGTTAGAAAAGTGACCAATACCATCACAATTAAAACAAATCAATGAAATCTTACCTTTATATATGTTGTTCGTTCCCTTGTTCAATATTCTGAGAAATTTGGCCACTTCTTCATCATCTTTCGAGAAGGCACTGCTGCTACTATGTTCTCTTTATTTTTTCTTTCCCTTTTGCTTTGACCTTTTGGGTGCTTTGAAAGATGTTTCTTTTATATCTAGATTTCCTATTCAACTCTCATTTCATATGTTGTGAAGATTCCATGTAGTTTTTCCATGCTTATTGAGACTAGATATTCTCTTTCCTCTAGCGTTGATATCTTAGGATCAAATCTCATAGGAAGAGATATTATTACCTTTTGAACAATTATAGATTCTTTAATTTCTTCTCCCAATCATATGATTTCATTTACTGTTTCATTGACTCGTAAGAAGTAACCTACAATATTCTGATCTTCCTTCATCTTTAATTGTTTGAACTGACCTCTGTAAGTTTGAAGCTTTGTTGCTTTGACTTTTTAATCTCCTTCGTAAATATTTTGAATTTGTCCCAAACCGCTTTAGTGGATTTACAATGTATAACCTTGGCATATATCGATTCACCAAGGCCATTCAAAAGTTCATTTGTGGATTTGGAATTATTTTGATTGAGTTTCATTGCTCTTTCACTTGTTGGAGGAATTGTTGGTTCTTTGTATCCATCTACTACTGATTTCAAAATTTCAAATCCATGTCCCTGTATATATGTTTTCATCCTTCTGCTCCAGAATGCATACTTTTGTCTAGAAAACTATGGTATTCCATTTTTATACATGTTGTTTCTCTCCATGATCTACCTTTCAGTGGTTAAACTGATTTTTGAAGGAACCGACTCTGATGCCAATTGTTGGATTACTGAGAAGGGAGGGTGAATCACTAATAGAGCAATCTAATCTTGTTTAACCATAATATGCAAGTGTTATAATTCTTTATGATCAATGTATCATTATCATACAATAGTTCCAGAGTAATTAAACAATGAAAAAATGAGCATTCATACACATACACAGTACACCAATGTTTTTACTTGGAAACCCAAAGTTGGAGAAAAACACATAATGTTTTTACTTATATTTCTTTAAGAATTACATTCATTGGAAGCACCAACTTCCTTTGTTTTACAATTACAACTGGAAGGAGGCTCCAACCCCTTATTTTCTGAGGATACAACTTGAGGGAAGCTCCAACTCCCTAATTCTCTGGCTACAACGAGAAGGAGGCTACAACCCTCTATGTTCTCCGGCTACAACCGAAAGGTGGATACAACCACCTATCCTTACCCCATCCAACCACCCTGAAATATAAATGCCAAACATAGATAATATGTCACTGTCACTGAATAAACCACTCCCATTATCAACCTATCATTGTCAACCTGTACCAATAACCTGAACCATGTATCAACCATGCATCAACCTGTATCTCAACCTCGACAACAAGCCCTCATCAATTTAATCATCCGAATATGATTTGTAAATATGTAACATACCTGATGTATATGATCACATACCTCCAAAACTTACTTAACAAGAGACTAACATTTTCATCAAATTTTACTTTAGTCTCACATTACTAGTTTTGGACTAGTCAACAACCCTAACTTGAAATAATCATAACTATGTACTTGTACTAAATAAAGGTATAAAAATAATACAAATTTTTTTTTAGTGTCATGTCTACAATTCCTCCAGGTTTCACTTCTTGGAACCTCCTAGAAAAGGAGTTAGAGCACAAATGGGATACCTTGTTGAATTCTGGCTTATTCTAGAGATCAAACTTGTAGAGAATTCCCCGCACAAAATATTTGTTGTATATATTGTAAAATGGTACAAAACATAATACACATTGTACTCTAACAAATACATTTTGTCTTACTTAATTTAGATCTGTTATGAATAAGCTATGACGTTTTTACCCAAAACACTTGTTTTAGACTAGTTTCAGGACTAGCCACAAACCCTATTTTTCACGGAGTGTAACTCCCAAAATACAATGACGCACAAGATGAAATTTGTATTACAGTTACTTGGATATGTTTTCTAAATGGTCTCCATATTTTTTTGTCTGAATCATTCTAGAAACAAAGTTATTGCAAAAATGGTGAAATGACCTGTAAATAACATACCTTAAAAAGCATCATCAAAAGAATTTACCCTCCCTTGAATTTCGACATTCTTTACTTCACCTTTTCTTTGAAATTCACATTAGATATCCTTTTGTTACCTAAGCCACTTGTAGATATTCAATATTCTCAATGGATACAAATGGAAGACCCTTTTTCTCTTATTTATACTCCTCAAGTAGCTTCCTCTAGAAGTATCAATTTAACCACTTTGTCTACTTAACCAACTTTGTCGACTTAGCCACTTTGTCCACTTAACCAACTTTGTCCACTTAACCACTTTGACTACTTTATTATTTAAATAGTTTCTCTTTACTCAAAACTTCTTGTTGCAACTAAATTTTATATAATTATTCAATTCATAGCTTTTTTCCCCTTAACTAACTTCTTGTTGAAACTAATTTATTACTTAATTTTTTTCTTGGTAAACCATTTTGACTATTAAATATTCTCATCAAAACTACTTTAACATAATTACCAAACTCAAAAATTCTTGTTGCAACTAATTTATTTTTAATTATTTTCTTAATGCAACAACTATACCCATGATTAAATCCTAGTTTCACCCACTTTGACTAGTCAACTTCTTCTAGGAGTTTCTAGATTAATTTGACTTCATTGAACTTATAGGGGCTTATAGATAACTCATGAGGGTTCTCCAACTTCACAAGGCCATAACTCTCTAACCATGAGGAGTTATGTGATGTTCCACATATCACCCAAAATGGCATGACATGTACTATCGATTTAGAATAGTATTACTTGTAAATTCATTGATCTTCATGCCCTTATACCTCAAAAAAACTTGGGTCACTTACCCATACCTTTGTGCTACCATAATTTGCTAGCGGAATTTCTTCAAAGGTTGACATCAATGACAACCAACCCAATTAATCAACAAAGGCTATGAGATTTATGTTGTGCATATATCTGAAAATATTGAATAAATGAATGAAAAGTTATCAACTAAGGATCCAATATTGAAAGAGTTCAATGATGTGTTTCCATATGAAATTCTAGGATTACCTCTTATACAAGACATAGATTTTACCATAGACTTAGTACCTGAATTTGCAATGGTGTCTAAGGCCCCTTACCAAATGAGTACTCCAGAACTGACTAAACTTAAAATTCAACTTCAAGATTTGTTGGATAAGTATATCAGACACAATGTGTCTTTGTGGGTAGCACCATTTTTTTTTGTCAAAAAGAATGATGGAACCTTCCAATTGTTTATTGATTACAAGCAACTTAAAAACATGACCATTAAAAAAAGGCAACATTTTCCTCACATTTATAACTTGTTTTATCAAGTCGGAGAAGCTAAGGTTTTCTCTAAGTTATATCTATTGTAATAGCCCTAAGTTGAACCCAAATTGTAATTTAAATGTAAATTTACATATAGGCTGGTGAGCTAGGACATTTTGGGCTAGACTGCCTTTGTATATATGTATTTTGATGCCATAGTTCCTTTTTAGTTATTAGGTTGGAGAGATAGAATCTAAAAGGAGAGTGAGATTATCTTTATATTACGTAATCACACTTAGATATTAATGAAAACACATCATTGTTATAGACAAACGAGGAAGAAAGAGTATTGGGGAATAAACTCCATTTGAAAGGGAAAGGGGGGATAAGAGTCTAGGGAAGGGGATAAGCTAAGGGGGATTAATCCCAAAGGAATATTTTATTAATATTAATAAGGTGTAAAGTCTAAACTAAGGGATATAAATATATCCTAAGTCTTTAATTATGGGGAACGTATCACCCAAGTGGGGGGCAAGTGGGCCCAAGGCAGTTCCCAACATGACAAGTATCAAGTTAGGAACATGCATACATATAGTTGGGCATTTCATTAATTTTTCCCATTCATTCACTTATTATGTGTTAATCTCTCATACTATCCGTACTCTACTACTACCATCACCATACCCGTACAATGAAAATCCTTGGAGCTATGGGAAACTAGTAACTTGGGAATTGGGAAAAAGAGGTGTGTTGTCAAGCCCGTGCGAATTTTCTCGAGGTGAGATAAATATTGGTAATTGATTCCTAAGGTGCCAATTTGCAGGTATAGGGCTTTGAGACTTCATGTCCGACATGTTGTTGGAGCTCCAGAGGGAAAGTGGGGCAATAGAAGGATTGTTGAGTAGAGAAGGGTCACACTTCTTGGGGTGGGACATGCATGTGGAGAATGAGGGACTGTAGGTTGTTTTCTAGAGATAACACTGGAGTATTATCTTTTCTATTGTTTGAGAGACCTTAGCCTGGTTTAGGATTACTTTTCCTAGGTGGAATTTTATCCCCAACTTGGGGATGACCTTCTGTTGAATTTATGAGTAGCAGAGTCTAAGGCTGGGAGGAAACTCTCAGGTTTGCATGGAGTTGGTGTTCTATTTACACAAGATACGTGTCATTCATGTGATTTTTTAAATTACTATGTAATTACTCATGTGTTTTCTATATGGGTTTTCCTGTATAATGTTGTATATGTATATTGTTATTATTTTGCATAATTTTGTGCATATGCAAAGCATTTTCATGAATTAAATAGGTATCAGAGTTTGGAAATTTCATGAGGCGTAGCCCAGCTCCGAGTTGGGGATGCAACAATGTGGTATCATAGCACTAGATTCAAAAATAATCCTACATCGGTCAAGTTAACATAGTATTGAAGTGAAAATTGTAGGAAAATAATTTTCAGTTGATGTCTACAATATGTTTGAAGAGAATATTACAGGGAAATTGAGGGAATTTTACAAGATATTGGGGAGAATTGTGCCCATATGTATAAAATGAGCAATTTCAATCTCTAATTGGTGTAAATCTTGGTTTGTAGGTGGCCTAATTTGGAATTTACAGAGAGGCCATCTTTTCCATGATAAAATTGGGAGAAATTTGATGAAAAGACCCCTACCTTCTCTCTTCTATTACCCCACAGTATGACAACTGTTATAATCTCAGGCTACTCAATAAGTCCTCAAAGGGACTATCCAAGGGTAAAATTTATACTCTATAAATTCTTCTTGTGTCCTTCAACTCCTCAAGCACTTCAATATTCACTTTAGTGCACAAACTAGTTCTTTTTCAATCGATCATAGAATGGATAGATGCCCTAATTTGAACTCATGGATCATGTGCATTCTATCATCCTCCAAAGGATCATATTTCATCTCTAATGGCTCTCTGTCTATTCTCTATTAGATTTTTATCTCGGGAGGTGCTCCACGTGTTTTGTCTTATATGAGGATCTTACTTTAATATTTGCACTACCAAGCACTTGAGTTTGTAATAGTTTTTATAAAGTTGTTTTAAGTGGTTGTTTTAGTACAGTGACTTTTTAATAAAGTGTACCTTCTATTTTTAAAGCGACTTTATTTTCATAAAGCACTTATGTAATAAAGTGAAACTCACTTTAATTTTAAATGAGACATTTTGGAGGGAATGGATCATGACCCTTGATCTTGAAAAAGGAAAGATCTAATCTTGGCCTTTGGATCTAGGGTTGGGAAGGTGAAAGGACACTTTGGAGGGAAAAATGTCATTTTCAGATTATAAAAGAATACATTGGGTAGTGTGCAAGACATGTTGTGAAGATATCAGGAGGATGTTGAGAGCACATCAGGAGGAGAGTTAGAGAGATTTTCTGAGCATACTTGACATAGGAAAGTGAGCAGCAAAGAGGGCACGTTTTCCAAGGAAAGAGGGCACAAATCCTAAGAAACTTTTTTTCTGAGTTTTGGGCTGAAATATTTGTTCTACTGTGGGAGGCTGTACTGTATGGATCCATACAAACCATACAGTCTATATGACCGTACGAGCTTGGCATGAAAATTGAGGCATTTCAGGCATGAATTTCAAGGTAGAGCTCTTTTTTATGTTCATTGTTTTTGGTATGTACGAAACAGTCCATACAACTGACTGTGGGCATGGAACACAAGGTAGAAGGAGGTTGTATAGTAGTACAGTTTTGGCATGAAAAATGAGGCGAATTTCTGTGGGACAGATTTGGTGCTGTGAGGTATTTTCCTTGGCTAGAAATGTATATTTGTTGTTGTTTTGTACTTTCCTGAACCATAATAAAAGGATCTCTCTCTCTCTCGTTGGGTTTCCCCACTTTGGGATTTTCCCTGGAATTTGCCTAAATTTTTGAGTGTTATTAGGTTGTTGTCCACTGTGTTTTTCCGCTGCATATTTTTTCTTAGCAATGTGTATTTCTGCTTATGGAAATTTTTGAATGTGGGATTTTGCATTTATGAAGTTTATGAAGACACTTATCTCTAGGTTGCTAAGTGTTTGACATAATTTCAGTTTGCTAATTTTAGTCATTAAAAATCTACATGGTATCAGATCTTGTACTCTGAAGTTCAGTGGGAAGTATTTGGCACTTGGAACAACAAGAAGGCAAAAAACATTTTTTGTCAGGTGGACAAAGATGACTTCCAGCATCAGGTTTGAAGATAGATTGGAGGGGATATCCAACTACTTGTAATGGAAGGTTAGAATCAACAGTGTTCTCAAGGATAACAAATTGTGGTCATTTGCAAACACCGTCATAGTTGTACCTACAAATCCCATAGCTCTTGATGTTCATGAGGTAAATGAAGCTAAGACTCAGAGAATCATCTTGGATGGGATCAAAGACCACCTTATTCCACTTTTGGCTAAGAAGAAGACAACCAATGAAATGTGGGTTGCACTAAAAGGCCTGTATGAGGCTAAGAACGAGAACTAGATAATGGCTCTCCGAGACAAGCTGCATGGAACTAGGATGGTCAAAGGAGAGAGTGTGGCCACCTACCTCACCCAGGTTGCACAGGTGAAGGACAAGCTGGAAGATTTTGGAGAAGTCATTCCTGACTCAGATTTGGTGTGAATAGACCTCAAATGCTTCACCAAGGAGTGGGAAGTTTTCTTCAAGTGCGTGGTGGGGAGAGAAAAGCTCCCTGACTAGAGCAGTTTATGGGATGATTTTACACAAGAGGAGATCTAGGAGGGGTCTCAAGACAAGGCATTGGACGGTGCAGACGACAAGAATGTTGCTCTTGTGGTAAAGGAAAATAAGAAGGACATGAGCAAGATAAAATGCTTTGCACGTCACAAGACTAGCCACTATGCTAGTCAATGTCCGAACAACAACAAGAAGAAATCGGAACCGAAGGTGTCATCTTTAGTAGAAGTTGTAGAGTTTACTCAGATATTTGAGAAGGAGTTCTCTCTCATGGTTGGTTCTGTGGGCAGTGGATGCCTAGTGTTTGAGGACATTGAATTTTGGTTTGTGGACTGTGGTGCTTCTTGGCATATGACTGGGTTGAGTTCAGTTTTCCTTGATCTTACAGAGATAGACTTAGAATGTAGTGTGAATTATGGATCCGACCCACAACATGCAGTAAAGGGGGTTGGAAGGATGAGATTCCAACTAGAGTCAGGAGGTCTTCTGGAGGTTGGCAAGGTGCTATATGTTACAGAGTTGACATTTACTTTTCTCTTAGTGTCATCTTTGTATGAGAGTGTATTTGGAGTTGTTTTCAACAGTGGACTTGTGTTTTTGTATCTTTTGGGAGCAACTGTTGACACAATAGTAATGCTTGGTGTCAAGTATGAGGGCTTGTACAGGTTGTTGGCTACACTTGTGTTGGGGTCCAGTGGATTTATGGACTTAGATTATGTGTCAGAGAGTTGGCAGATAGCATGAGAGAAAGAGTTGATACATGGAACTCAGTCTTCTTTTGAGACTCTCAAGGGACTCAGCAGGCATGCGTCGACGTAGTTGGATGCTTAGGAGAGTGTGCAGAATCCTAGGAGCATGTCTTCAGTTCGTGGTACACAAGAGGTAGCAGCAGGGGATTCCAGTGAAATGGGAGTAGTGGCTTCATGTTCAGAGGGAGCAGATACTTCTAGTACAGAGGGAGCAGCTATGGCAGCTGATGAGATGTAGACAGATTCTGGTGGTGATACTAGAAGTACCTCCCTCACTAAGAGGGGGTGTTAGACTTTTAGCTCGGGAGGTACTCCGCATATTTTGTCTTGTATACAGATGTTACCTTAATATTTGCACTACCAAGAACTTGACTTTGTAATAGTTTTTATAAAGTTGTTTTAAGTGGTTCTTTTAGTAAACTGACTTTTTAATAAAGTGTACCTTCTATTTTTAAAGTGACTTTATTTTCATAAAGCACTTATGTAATAAACTGAAATTCACTTTAATTTTAAATGAGACATTTTGGAGGGAATGGATCATGACCCTTGATCTTGAAAAAGGAAAGATCTAATCTTGGCCTTTGGATCTAGGGTTGAGAAGGTGAAAGGACACTTTGGAGGGAAAAATGTCATTTTCAGATTATAAAAGAATACATTGGGTAGTCTGCAAGACATGTTGTGAAGACATCGGGAGGATGTTGAGAGCACATCGAGAGGAGAGTTAGAGATAGTTTATGAGCATGCTTGAGAAAGGAAAGTGAGCAGCAAAGAGGGCACATTTTCCAAGGAAGGATGGCATGAATCCCAAGAAACATTTTTTCTGATTTTTGGGCCGAAATATTTTTTCTTCTATGGGAGGTCGTACTATACAGATTCATATAGTCCATACAGTCCATATGATTCTGTACAGTCTGTATAGTCTGTACAACCGTACAAATTTGGCATGGAAATCGAGGCATTTTGGGCCCAGATTTCGAGGCAGATTTTTGTTTTTTGTTTGTTGTTTTTGGGACATACAGAACAATCTGTATAGCAGACTGTGGGCACAGAAAATGAGGCAGAAGGAGTCCATACAATAGTACGGTTTTGGCACAGAGAATGAGGCAGATTTTTGTGGGACATATTTGGTGCTGTGAGATATTTTCCTTGGATGGAAATGTAGATTTTTTGTTGTTTTGTACTTTCCTGAAGCATAATAATAAGATATCTCTCTCTCTCATTGTGTTTCCCCACTTTGAAGTTTTCCCTGGCATTTGCCTAAATTTCTGAGTGTTATTGGATTGTTGTCCACTGTGTTTTTCTGCTGCATATTTTTGCTTAGCAATGTGTATTTCTACTTATG
Source organism: Picea mariana (assembly GCA_032191745.1). NCBI lineage: Eukaryota > Viridiplantae > Streptophyta > Pinopsida > Pinales > Pinaceae > Picea > Picea mariana. Next base: position 14,401 of record JASDQU010816225.1, read on the forward strand.
GAAATTTCTGAATGTGGGCTTTTGCATTTATGAAGTTTATGAAGACAATTATATCTAGGTTGCTAAGTGTTTGACAAAATTTCAGTTTGTTGATTTTAGTCATTAAAAATCTACATTCTCTATATATGTATGGTGTATAGTCTCTTTTCTTCGACCTTTCGTTACATTTAAAACCAGACACTATGATAAAACCCTTAAGAATAGATGCAAAGGAATTTTCAATCCACATGACCTCGAGTTGTGGCTATAGGATTAACCAAATGACACTTATATATATACACTACCAAATTAAGCACCAACACTTACCTTTTAGTCCATGCAATCAACAATTGTGATTGAGTTCTTATGCCTTTAGTACTAACGCCTTGTGCCTATCATCCATGTAACTGGGGCTTGTGTTCAAGTGATAATATCAAAGGTTATTGACTCCATAATATGTCGGCTCTAACTCCTAGCTCCTTTTTCCATACGACCTGGACCCATGACCAACTGTCCTAACACAATTGGGCACTTAACATATAATTTACTTACCCGGTTGGATCAATAGTTATGACTTGATCAACTGGTGATATGTATGGTCTCCACATTCCAACATGGTGGCTAGTTAATTCCTTCCTCATCGCGTGAGTTAATCTTGGAGTGAGACATCACCAAAACACTGGATGGTTCAGCTATATGTGTGCTACACCTTTAGAATTAAAGCCCATGCAAATTTAATGCAGTCAATTTTTATCCATCGTTGATTCTTCCTATCTCCCAATCTGATGACGTAGGATTCTTCCTCTCATGCTACTTCAATTCAATGAGCTAAACTCTCCTCGATCTGACAGTTGGGACTTGATCATGTATTGGATCGATGGTGGAGGCTCCTTTGTTCTTTTCAACTACATCAAATGGATCCAATTTATCCCTTGTTTGATTGGATGGCCCCAAATTCTCCTCTCAATCTGCAACTATTAAGGGTCATTGATCATGAATTTGGTCAATGATCAATCAACTAACTCCTCCCCAAACCTACAACAAAAACCTAAGTTCTACAAACATCAAATATGAAATGAATTCTTCACTATGAAGGGACTAAAACCATACAATATTTAGTCTGGAATAGATTTAACATTCATAATAACAAATATTTCCCATACATAGGAATATTCACACCATCCACTAGATAATACTCGAAGAATAATGTTTCTCTCTTCTATATTAATCAGAATACACAGTAAATTAAATAGTTTTACATGAGGTAAATCTATGCCGTCTTGGTATTCTAGCCACACTAGGGTTTCCACTCTCAACCCTCTCCTTTTGCCTAATTTGAATCTAAAATGGCCACACTCTATTTGGTCTAATACACATTCATTTTTTTCACTCCCTATTTGGCCTGATTTTGTTTTTCCTTAATGGCTAGACTCCTCCCCTTAATGTCTCTAAGCCTTACAATTGTTGTACATGAGGATACTGGACTAAAATTAGTTTAGATCCACAAACTTTTCTTGCAATCAATAAGGATCATCTATATCCACAAATTACTCTATCATTCCCTATATTTAGGATTCACAAATCCTTATGAGATATAACTGACTCTAAATCTTTCAACTCCTCTGATGTTCTCATACATTCAAGAACATTTACAATTCAATCCTCACATTCATTGTCAAACCTCTATCCTATGTCTCTCTTATAGGATTCATTGAAACATAGGAAAATACAATAAAATGATCATGAGGGAACCAACTCCCTATAAAATTAAAGACACCTTAGGTCTCTACTAGATGTATAAGGTTTTGGAAGCAATATGCTCATGCATCAAAATGGGGTGAAAAACACCAATTTCTGTAATGAAATTATGGGGAAATTCGAGATAAAGGAGTCAAATTTTAAGAATAGGGGTCGAATTTGTAGTTACATCATCAAAATGGGCCATATTTATCTTAAATACAAAGCAACAATGGTGTAAAAAAAGATTAATTTTGAAATTAGGCATGTTTGGAAAATTCAAGAATTAAGAAAAATTGGGAAAAATGGTGGATTTTTTTTTACAATGACATCAACATGAAGTGGGGGCCACATGTCATCTCACATGGTATATAGGTGGCATGTACTTCCATAGTGTAAGGTTATAGGAAAATAGGTACATGGTGGTCACTGATATGGAGCTACGGTGGTGGATGCATGTTGGTCTGGAAAAACAATGAGTGTGGACCCTGAAAACCTGATTACGGTGGCGGATGCATGCCACATCACCTGATCCCAAAACATGGTTAAGTTTT
>JASDQU010816226.1:2976-15751 GCA_032191745.1 Picea mariana
TCTCTGATTCATACCAATTATACGTGTCATCATACTTTTTCATTCCATTCGAAGAGTACTCTTATTATTGTCACATTATGTTCTTAGTACTCATCCAGTCAGATGCGAAGTCAGTTTTCGTGCTTCATAATGTTCAATGGAAGTTTCACTTCAAAACATCCATCTGTAGTATTGTCAATTTCAGTTTCCTATGTAAGTCCATACTCATTTGATTCACCATCTTACATCACTTTATTATTTTGGTTTCATGTCGATGATGGGGGATACATCAAGGCCATCCTTTGATGACTCTTTTCATGTCAACTTCAGCACATCATCTGAGAATTATACTTAGAAACTAGGTAGTACCTTGGGACCTTCATGCCTTAATGTAATTCATCCTTGCTTCTGACAGTAGGTTTACTTCATTGAACTCTGATCAGATGATTCCACAAGTTTTTGAACTCAACTCATGTATTCACATTTGTTGTAATGTACTAGAGTACCTTGGGAATCATTGACATCATTGGTGATTTCCCTCATACTTGTTAACGGTTTACATCAATGACTGGTAATCAAGTGGTTTCTACCATGTTCGATATCAAACCATCTATTCACATGGCTAGATTTGTATCGCATCGGGATTGGGATGAAGACCCTAGGTTTGGCATTCACTCTATCATCTATTTTTCCTAGGCTGGGATAGAGATCATTTGAGCATGTAAAATATTTCAGTACAATCACTATGTTGAAAATCTTACTGATATATATATTGTTGCATATATCCACTTTGTATTGGTCTATGTCTATGTTCTTCTCATCTCGTAGCTCCATTATGTGTTTTTCATTGCTACGATCAGTTCATTTCATGGAGTTATGGATCCACATTGTCTCTTTGGTGGTCGTATCCTTAGTCAGTATTCTCATGGATCCGTGGTGTATTGGTTGGTGGTTGTGATTTGAGTCATCTCGTATTCCAAGCATAGGTATGCATGCCTCGGAAATGGAACATATATTACTAATGTTTGATGATTATTTGCAACTTCTGCTAAGTTCTCCCTCTCCCTCACCCTTGCATTGTAGAATTTGTAAAGTGTTTTGTTCATCATTTTCTCTTCTGACCTCACAATTTAGGGGGGATTTGTTCACATAAAAATGTCACATTTTTGTTTCTCACCCTAAGTGTCTCAAGTGTCACAAAGTGGCATATGCACCTCGATAAGTGTTGCATGCATTGTCACAAGTGTCATATGCACCTTCCCAAGTTTCGCATCCACTTTGTGAGGTGTCACCACCCCTTGACACCATTAAAACAATTTTTCATGACCCCTAATTCATATGGGAGAAGGAAACCCATCATTTCTAGGTAAAAACACATCTTTTCCTTAGAAATTTTTACCTATTTTTGGGCATTTATGAAGGGTGGCGCCCCCCTAGACATGTTGGGAGAGTGTCATGGCACACCCTTTTCCATACTAATGGAGAACCACTGCTAGGATGTCTCCATGTCTCTCACTCTAGGGGAGCATCATTCTTTTTAGAGGAGAAAGGGGGATCCTCCATCTTAATCTATGGGCCAGCTGTCTCAAGATGGGGTTGATTATGTTCGACCCCCATGATTTGGATTCACTTTAGGATTTGATCCAAACCTAAAGGACCCATATCCTCAACCATATATCTCATTTTCTCATGGTGGTAGTGCCTCTCAAGCCTATATACTGAGGGATTTCTAAGGTGAAGGGGGAAGTGATAAGTAAGAGTATCATCATTTTGATCTTGCTAGATTTGTGAAAGGGTTGGATGAGGAGAGATTGGAGAGGTTGTTCTTGCATCAATCATGGTCTATAAGTGTTCTCCTACTTGTTCTCATTGAATATACTTGGCCTATTTCCTTCAAGCTCATTTATTCTTGCATGTTCTTGTCTATTGTCGCTCCAATCTTCATAGATGAATTTGTCTAACCTAATCAACTAGAGTAGGAGATAGTCATTTCTCTTTGCTTCCCATTGTAGGTATCAAGTTGTGCGAGAGAGTTTGAATATCAAGCTCACATATTGGAAGTATCAAGGAAAAACTTTGAAACAAGGTACAACATGCCCTTTCTCCTTCTCTCTTTTTGTTTGGTTAGACTGAGTTCAAAGGGATGTTAGTGTCCACTTGTAGTTTTTTGTCTTGGTATAGGGGTATGGTAATCCAAGGGAGGTTTTATCTATCCACAGATGAAACAGTCCATAACAGGTACCACAGGATATCATCATAGATGGAGGAATGCAATTCACCTCCAACCACATTCGAGCCATCATAAAGCAATATAAGATCAAGCACAAAATGACAACACCATACCACCCATGGGCCAATGGGCAGGTGGAAGGATCAACAAGATCTTAATATCCAATTACATCTTAGGGATTGGGAAAATAGACTTCTAGAGGCATTGTGGGCTTATTGTACTACATGTTGGAACACTAGAGGATTTACTCCCTATGAGCTTGTATATTGTAAGCAAGTCATCCTCCCTAATGAGTTAGAGGTGAATACATTGAGGACTGCACTACAACTACATATGGAATTATCAGAAGCACAATAGAACTGATTGAACCAGATCATTGAATTATAGGATCATCTTCAATCCATCCTACATCATGTTGCAATGGTTCAACAACAAAATCCCAAATGCCATGACAATTTTGTCAAAAATAAAAAGTTCCAGCCAGGGGATTGGACTCTTCTCTATGACTCCCGGTTCAAATATTTTAAAGGGAAGATTTCGAACCATTTTCTATGGAAATATGAGATTGATATTGTCTACGAAAATGGGGTGGTGAAGCTATGTACCATCGATGAGCAAGATATTCCTCTGATGGCCAATGGACATCGCTTATGACTATACAGAAAACCATTTCCCAAGGATGCATTCATTAGGAATATTGCCACTTGTTGGTGCAACAAATATTTGGATATTGTAGGTGTGATGGCCACACCATCTGCATCAACATCATAATGATTCCTGCCTCTTTTTTTTAATTAAAAAATAAATAAAAATAAAAAATAAAAAAAATTAACTGTGAAAACCCCTTTCAAGGGAATAGTTAGACAGATAACTTTTGAACACCACTATTTGGCAGATGATATATAAAAAAAAATATGAGGGGGAATAATTGTTAACACACTAGGAATGTTTCATTTTTGTAGGATAATTGCAGCATGAACATCCTTAGAACCTTTTTTTTGCAATTTCTAATATTTTCTATTGCCATTTTCCCATTGTAGCTATAGATATTTTCTGCAACCATTATTGTTTCCATACTGTAGATACTTTTAAAAGAGGATTGTCAACTTGAATAAATCCTTCATTTTTTCAGCATGAAGACACCACAACCCTTCGCAGGTGGTCCGGTGTTGCACATCATTTCTGTTACTATTTCCTAGATTTTTTGTTACCATGTTGGGAATCTTCTTGCTTCCATATTATAGACATGCTATGGATTCTTTCGGTGCTAGGCTATATGTTTCCTCCTGTGCTACAAATATTTTATATTTCCAGACAACAAATACTTTGGCTACCAAGTTGTAAATCCCTATTATGTCATATTACAGATCGAGTCTTGATTGCTGCAAGTTGTTACAATCAGCTCCAACGACTGCATTATCTATGAAATATTCTACTACATATCATAATCTCGTGACAGACACCATCTGACTCCTAAAGGTAAGAAAAAATGTGTACCCTCTTTTTATTGTCAATAGTTAGGAGATGTGATAATGTTGATCTAGTAGATACCCTGCCAAATTTTCCTAATCCCTATTCTTCTTTACACAAGGTTGGGAAAACTCTCAGGTTGGGGGGAAGCCACCATACATAGCACAAACATGTCGCTACATTTGGTGGAATGCAACCTGTTTAGGCGTAATATTACACAAATCAGTAACACGTGTAAACCTGCAACCATGAAAACATCATGATGAGATGATAATCATAAAACAATATTCTATAATAATGATGATAATACCCCATCATATTCACCACCTCTATTACCATTTATGATGCCCTTTCCAAAAAAGCATGATTACCCACTTTTCATTTAATCTCCATGTCATCAAATCCTTTCATTTATCTACCCTCACTATTAAGTCTCTTTACCATAGTCTCCATTTATGTAAATGAAATTCCCTAGCCTTTGACCTCCACAAACTACGATCTCCATTGCAATTGGCTAACCACCTATCAAAAGTGAGCCCGATAATGTCATAATAATCACCTCAAATCCATAGGTATTGTGACTATTTGAATATGCAAGGTGGCTGAGGTTTTTTGAAAGGTTATGAGGGGGCCATGTAACAATGGCTGTGGAGTTTGCATTGGCCTGCAACATACAATTTTCCATATTCCATGGGTTAAAAATATAGGTGGATGAGTAAAACATTGCCAAGGTTACTGGCTTATCGCAAACTGGAGAAAGGTGGGTTTGATAGAAACGGAGAAAAACCCTAAAATAGTTGAATTGGATAACAAAGAAACCCTATAAGAGGGTACATAACCCATGGGTAATTTCCTAGAGGATTTGGAGGAAAGAATACACGAGCATGAGAACATGCATTCATCAGAGGAGGAAGAACTAGGAGAACAACACTCAGGGAGGGATGAAGAAACTAATGTTGTAGGAGTCGAGCATCCATGGAAAGAGAAATGAAAGAAAGGGAGGGCCATATTGATCAGTATGTTCCAACCCTTATTTTCTAAAAATCATTTAAAATCTCATAGAAGGTTAAAAATAATTCATAGGAGCTTAAGGAAATTGTATTTATCCCTATATGAAGAAATGAAAATTACAACGGAGAGACTGAAAAAATATGAATCCTAGAAAGGCATGGACACATTGGTATAGGCCATTGAGGGACATAGAGACTGGTCATCTCTTATTCCATAGATGGCACAACATAATTCAGATAAAGAGAAGGTGTGTTTTCCAAACCCCGTTGAATTAGAAAAACCTAAGGCATGCGAAGAAGATATAATTGAGGAAAAATCAAAAGAAAAATTTGATGAAGATCCTAAGGAAAAATCTAAGAAATAATTGGAGGTAAAAGCAGAGGAGATTGAACAGGGGATCTTTGAAGATGATGAAGAAACCATGATGGCAGAAACTGCAAAGAGACGGTTGGTTTATTTGATCCCAATCAACCAATTGGAGATTGAAGTGGCCAATTGGAAATCAAAAGTGAATGCCTAGAAGAGAAACCAGTCTCTTTAACAAAGAAATAGAAAGATGATTCATGCCTAGGGGAAGTTGAGAAGCTTAAAGAATAGGAGGCTAATATGGTGATTCAAAAGCTGCCTGTTGAGGTCCAATAGTTTAAGTGTGATAAGTAGTAGTTTTTTTTCTTGGCACATAAGATGAAATACCATTGTTTTCCTTCCCCTACGTACTTTATCTACCTAAAAGAGTAGCTAATCTCCTTCCAGATTAGAGAAATCACTATAGGGAATCTAAATTATATAATAATCCCAAAGCAATTTATAACAAAATTATCCAAAAGGAATGAATGAGATCAGGGTTTATTGTGTGAATGGTACCGACATAACTTGATAATGATTGATTTCAACAATTGGGATCCAAACCCTTTTATCAGGGACATACAACTTAGAGACTTTATTTCCTTTATGTGAAATCAAATAAAATGGAGTGACACACTCTCTTTCGTAAAGTTCTTGGAATGGAATGATGAGTTATGGGTAAGGGGAGCCCCAAATCTAGCTAAGTTACTCATTAAGAAGGCATAAATCATGTAGGACCAATTGTTTGTAAGAAAAATTCAAGAGGCATGGGATTTGGCTATTTGAGATTGTGAACAATGGATGGCTTTGAACAGGTTGGAAACCCTCCTAGGTCTCAAGAGAAGGAATGCATCCCTAAAAAAAGTATTAAAGAAAAATAACCCCTTTACCACCATCAGGTTTGAGATTACATTAGAGAAAATGTCAAGGTATGTTTGTTGCTTAAAGGAGCATGGTGTTAAATGGATTGGCTTGAGGTTTTTTTTTCCTATTTTATGGTGTTCCTTAGAAGATAATGAGAATGAGGAGGATTTTTGGGCTAGTGTCATCCAAAAAATGGTTTATTATAAAACAGAAGAAGAGGGAAACCCTTCCTATAACTTGAGCATTGTTTTCCTGGAAGCTCCACAACAAGAATCATTGGACCATGAAGAACATACATATTTGCATGAGAACATGTGGTGACTTTAGTTGGGGGGAGATGATGGGACTCAACAATGTCATCCTTTTTACCCAATTTTGACATCACCCACATATTTTTCACTTATCTCTTCTATAATTTTCCTACTTTTTGTGCTCAAAATACCATTTTGGCTAGAGGTACTTGTTAGTTTTCATTTTGTCATATTATGTTATCTATTTTATAATAACTAGGTTGGATTATGTACTTACAATTATTGGCATGATGTTGTGGTTTGTTTATACTACAGGAAATGCACAATTAGAACATTGATAATCTATAGGGAAGCTACAACCAACTCACACCTAGACCATTGATAAGTCGTAGGTAAGATATAGTAAACTCATAGCCATACCATTGATGATTTTTAGGGAAGCTACAAGAAACTCACATCTAGACAACTAATAAGCTATGAGAAAACTACAAAAAGGTCTTAGAACTCTGATGTTGTGGAGGGTGTTTCCACTAGTCTACATAACAACTTGAACCACGTCTGATTTTGAAGTTGTGGAACCAAAGGATAAAATGTGGCCAAATGACAAGAAATGTGAAACATAATTGGGATTCAAGGAGCGAGAATATCGCTAACTTGAAGTATGTATGTGGAACGCAACTGTGATCTTCTTTGGATGTCATATCGTTTCGAATAAAGACAAGCATGAACTGCATTTTATGTTTGAAGTTACATGATAGTTAGTCATAGGCCAATGAACTAGAAACCACCTGTACTAAAATGTAAAGAAGACAAATAATGATTTGCTAATAGCTGGTAAGATAGCTTGAGAACCATTGGTTCTCAATCATGTCTAAATACATATTATCTTAGTATGGAATCTAGGGGTGGCTATAAAAGGTTGACCAACTGCCCCTATATATATAGAAGAAAACATGGTGAAACTTTATTTTATTGTATTCAATTGTTGCTTAGTTATAACTTGTTCAAGCGTGGTTCATGCATTCCTTCCCAATGCTCTATCTAAGGAGGAAGGTTCCACCTCCAATATGACAGGTGTTGTAGTGTTATCTAGGTTTGTAGGATTATATTATTAATAGTTCATGCTTGAAAGTTGATTCATTTTTAATGTGGTGGATTAATTCCTTTTTTCTTGATAGAATACTATTATCCCTTTCAAATTGAACTGTCATTAAACGTTAAATTAAAGTAGTGTTTCTTTCCAATAGATCAATCTTGTATGGTGAATATATTTCCTTTGAAGAAGTTTGAATTATTATTCTTAGTTACGATTGGTTTTTGTGTGACCTAATCATTCCTAGTGTTCTTGAACAACGTTATCATAACAACAAAGCTTTATTTACTTTGCAGTTTAAAGACTCCCGGTTGCTTGAGAGTTATCATAATCATGTTAGTTTCCATTTGTAGTTATTTTTTAGGCTTGGGTTTATATAAATTTAGAGTTACAACTAAATCCCCTGAATTAATTTTCTTAGTGAAATACTTACATTTTATTTTCTAAGTAATAATGATGATCATCTTGGCAAGGATTAGGTTTTCATTTATAGCATTTAGTTAAATTTCCTTTCTTGCAAGTGATTAATCCATTTCATTTCCAGTATAATAGTTCATTTCCAAGTGTGAATTCCTTTTGTGGCACAATAGTTAATTGATTTTCTTTCAAAAAATGTGAGTTTTGTTTCCTGCAATTACCTTTAGTCAATTTATTTCCCACGAGAGTGATTGTCATTTTCTTTTCAAAGTTTGTAGACCCTTTCCAAAACTTGTGAAATGTTTATAGTTTGCATGTAAAGGTAATTATTGAAAGTACAACTACATAAGAAATAAGTAAAAGGATAATTGTGACCTACATGTATATTGCATGGTATCTCACAAGTTCAAAGAGGACCTTGGATTGACAATTTAACTTGCATACCCTTGATTTCCTTGATATTTAATTACAGAGGTGATTAAAATGCTTGTCACTAGTAGTACCACTTTTTGATTTGGGGTTTGATTTTGAGATTTTGGTTGCAATAGTGTTGGTTTTTAAGGCCATGGTTTCAAACACGTTGTAATTTTAACCTCGAAAAAGAATGGTGTGATTTGTAGCACCACTTTTTAATTTGGGGGTTAATTTTAAGTCTTTTGTTGCAATAATATTGGTTATTAAGGCCACGATGTTTTTAACCTAAAAAAAGGGTGCTATTAATAGCACCACATTTGAAATTCCTGTGGAAAAGGGGAAAAGACAATGAAAATAAATTCCATCTCTTTAATTGGGTGGTGATAACGAAACCAATTGATTGAGGGGGTTAGGGATTAGGTACCTAGACCTAATGAATGTGGAAATAGGTACTAAAATGGTATGGAGGTTGGTAACAAGACATCTAGCATGGTGGAAAATAATTATTTGGAAAAATGTATTTTAGAGGGATGAGACATATATGCATTGAGTAGCCACCAAAGAAAACAAAGGGCTCACCCATTTTCATATTAATTCTTACTACTCTCCCCTTAATCTGAGACATGATAACATGGATACTAGGGAATGGGGAAAAATGATGTCTAGGAGGATTGTATCCTCGATAAAGGAAAATTGGTAAATTTTCAGGACTTAGTCTATCTTCATACTTGGATGCATAAAAAGGCTTCTCGAGCCTCTTTGATATCACTAGCTGGAATGAGGTAGTCGATGTCTGGATGGGTTGGTGGTTCAAAGGCATTCCTGGTCATCTTGTCCATCTCTAGCACACCCTTTCTCAGAATTTGGTAGGTTTTTCCCCTCATAACAGGGAGGAAAAATACATGAGAGGATGCGGGGTCTCCTCTTTATTTTCAAAAAACATACTTGGCCTTGATGGATCCCTTCATTCAAGCGCAGTGATCTAATTTATGGAAAAAAGTGTGGAATGGAGATGGCCTACCTAAGCTTGATTTTTTATGTTGGATCCTGATCTAGGAAAAAGTTCTTACCTCAAAAATTTTAAAAGCAAGAGGAATCAAGGGCCCATCTTGATGTGTTTTTTGTCAACATGTAGAGGAATTTCTACAAAACATTTTTGTTCAATGTGAATTCACGAAGGAAACCTAGGAATTTCTGCTAGTGGGTATCAGACATAGATTTGATTAGACAAATAATTGCAAGGACATTTTGGCAAGATGGTGTAAGAATTATCAAGGAATGTTCAAACAAAAAGTTGGCTTTAGAAGAATGTGGGTAGTGATTCCTGAATATGTTTCATGGAAAATATGGCTATCATGAAACAAACCAATTTCCTAAAATGAAAATATTTCTCCAAGGAAGGTAGCTTATAAAGTAGTTTCCCTCTTATCTGAACACATGCGGAGTCGAATTAGAGTGAAAAATAAAGGATTGGATGATCAAGAGAGTGACTAGATCACATAATTCCAATTGAATTATATGATTATTTGGTCACTCGAGGTTAGAAAAATATTTCAATCCTTGTGGGTAATTATAAAAGATCAAACATAATTCAAACTATGGTAGTCTTAAAAAAAACTAGTATACTCTTCTTTGACAGAGCCTCTCGAAATAACCCAAGGGCAGTAGGAGCAGGTGGGAATATCTTTGATCTCGGAGGAAAAATATTGCCATAGTATGCTTGGGGGTTAGGAAATGTTTCCAATAACATCTCCATGGCCTACTCTCTATGGATGGGTTTGAGCCTTGCCAAGGAGATGAGAATCCATAATACTTTGGTGTTGGGCCATTCGATGCTTATAATAAATGTCATGATTAGTCAATACTAAGTGAGAAATAATGCTTTGAGATATTTTCTATCAAGGATTGGATGTTTGGCCTCTTTATTCAATGGAATCTCCTTTTTTTCACATTAAGCATGAGCTTAATAGTTCGACAGACCATTGGGAAAAATTATCCTCTCACCTGAATGCCAAAAGCCTAATAAAAAACAAGGTGGTGTCATCCTCTCACATCCACTAGCCATGAACCTTTCCATTTGCACATAGTTTTTTATGCCAAGCATGGAAAACACATATCAGAGAGGACACAATAACATGCTATTTACACTTGTGCACTCAAACTGTTGGCAGGTTCGAGTGATAATTGAATGCAGTTTGTGAGGGAATGCATTGAAATTGGGATTAATCCCTCGATGGAGGTGAGTCTCTGTATTCTCTTATTGGTGGAAAAGAGTTCTCTTTAGCAATATTTGGGATGGTTTGACTGTCTTAGAGTAGTGTCTATCTATAAATCTAGGAATAATGGTGCTACAGTGTATAGAGAGTGGAGGGATAGTGGTGTAAGGCAAGAAGGTATCCCAATGATTTCAATGTTTATTTTCCTATAAACATTGGTTTGGTAACTATTAGTTCATTCAATTGTATGTTTCCTTTACATTTAATATTTATTTTCCTTTAATAATTTTTCAAGGAAATCCTTTCATTTTGATTTTCAACAGAGTTAGAGTGGGTCTATATTCTTTGTTGGTGCCACTAGGAACTTGGGGAGGGGGGGTAGTTTCCAATGGTCATTTTTTTACTCTGTGAAAGACTTTCCTATAAACAAAATGGTTGACATTGATGGAAGAGAAGTAAGAAAATTCTTCATCAACGTGAAGAGACACTCAAGGGGAAATTTCAACAAGAAATTTCTAGAATTGAAGTGAATCTTAACTAAAAGTGTAGAAAAAATAATGGAAATGATTTAGGTTTAGATGCGTAGGATCGATGCCTTAGAGGTCGAATGTCAATAAATTCACATTATTGTCATTCCTTAGCAAGTGGATTCTCTTTCCATGGCATCCAACAATATCGACTCTTCCAATTCCTTTCGTCTGGTCTCGAGAGAGGAAGATTCTGGGGGTCACCCATCCAAGCCCGTGGAAGTCAAATAACAAGGCACTATTTTCTCTTATGAGTTTAGGTCGATGATTTAATCTAGTACTCAATGTATTTTCGTGTAATTGTGCTTCTTGACTAGTTTTTTAAAATTTCTATCAGGAATAATGTTTAGAATTCTAGCTTGGAATAGAGAAATAATGCTCAGTTAGCTTGTACAGACTTAGATATCTAGAGGAATTCTCCTAGAATTTTTTATGCATCCTCCATAGCCATGTAACACTTTTGTATATAATAAAAAATAATTTTTATGTATCTGTTAAAAAAAATAGCACCACATTTCAATTTGAGGGTTGGTTTTAAGGTTTATGTTAGCCACATTACAGATCATGGTAGCAAAATGTAATTTTAACCCCCCCCCCAAAAAGGGTGCAATTGGTAGCACCACTTTTTGAAATGAGGTAAAAACAATCACTAAATGTGAAATCTCAAAAAACAACAACTCATGAGCATTCTCATGAAGTTGGTAACTATGTTTATTGCTCAGAATTTCTTATATGACTCTAGAGCATTGCAATTATGTGTTTGATGTCTCTAATGTAATTACAATTAGGTTAATGGAACAAGAAAAACACATTGCAAGAAAATCTTCAAAAAAATGAAATTTGTGTTTTGGTGCTTACAAAAGAAAGTGCTTTGATACCACTTATGTGATCTATTTGAATGACTAATACGCTACAAAATAAAAAATGATCAAAACAAGAGTATAAATGATACCCTTAAGATAGGGTAACACCATCCATCACTCCTTATGGAAGGGATCATTCCACATGCCATGCTTGTTATAATACAATTACAACATGCCCAATGAAATTAAATGCATGTGTATATATACTCTCTCACAAGTATTCCTATGGGCCTATGCCAACCACCACCCATTATTACATTCCATAAATTATTACCCACCAACTACTGAGTGGGACTTACTTAATAAGTATAGCCATATTACATTAATTAATGAGTTCATGCACCAATTAATTAGTGGGCCTTACTCCCTGAGTATGGCCACATTGCATTAATATCCTCCCTAGGTACCTAACATGCATATGCACCATACTCTAACATTGTTTCATTATTTTTCCTCTCTAATACAATGACCAAATATTCATGCTAATATTCAAAAAAATATTAATAAACATCTCATAAATATGACTCCAACAATGATAAACTTAGCCAATATCTAATTCTTTATGGGGTCACCGGTGCATTGATTTCAACATATGAGAAATAATATATATAATTTCGAGTAGAATAATAGAGGGAAACACCCATACTCATTCGATTGGAATGACATAGAGTGTTCCATGGAGTTGCAATTGGATATAAAATGCTTCACAAAAAATAATTGGCTTTCCATAACTTATATACTTTTTTTCCTTAGAAAAAAAAATTGTATTCTCCTTAGAGGAATATACATGTTACAGTCCAGACTTGTGGCCATGATCAGGCCCACTATGAAGCTTGTTCAAAAGGAAAAAAACATTTTCAGTACTCTCCTCATTCCATTCTAACCTCTCTCCTATACTAACTACTTTACTATTCATTACAAAACATATAACGTATCGTTCAAACAACTACCAATCGATCCTCATAGGAAAAATTCTATTGCTTCTATCTCTATGCCATCAAAATATTCATATATTTCAAAAGAACCAACTGGAATAATAAGAGCCTCTTTTGAAAGCTCCCTCGCATTGACATTTATCTCTTGGAGGATATGGTG
>JASDQU010816226.1:25970-45707 GCA_032191745.1 Picea mariana
AACTTCCGACACCTACAAAATACGCTACCCCTCACTTACCCACTATTCCTACCCCCCTCTCATCGACTTTCTCACATTACTTAACCATTATTTTAATTACTTACATGAATCCATTAACCAATAGAAACATTTCATATGCCAACCACTTTCTTAATGACATATGGCAGTCCATGAGTGAGTGACATGGAACTTTATTAACCAATGAAATAAATCCACATAGAAGTGTATTATTGGTGCCACATGGTAGCTCATGGAGGAAGAGATGTGGCATATTCTTATTGAAGACATGTGGCAGCCAATCAACATGTGACATGTTGCAGCCAATTAATTAGTGAAGACATGTGGCAGCCAACCAACATGTGACATGTTGCAGCCAATTAATTATTGACATGTGGAAGTTGATGGTGACTTACAAAATACCCAACTTCTAACACCTACAAAATACCCTACCCCTCACTTACCCCCTACTCCTACCCCCCTCTCATCGACTTTCTCACATCACTTAACCAATATTTTAATTACTTACATGAATCCATTAACCAATAGAAACATTCCATATGCCAACCACTTTCTTAATGACATATGGCAGTCCATGAGTGGGTGACATGGCACTTTATTAACCAATGAAATAAATCCACATGGAAGTGTATTATTGGTGCCACATGGTAGCTCATGGAGGAATACATATGTCAGATTCTTATTGAAGACATGTGGCAGTCAATCAACATGTGACATGTTGCAGCCAATTAATTAGTGAAGACATGTGGCACCCAATCAACATGTGACATGTTACAGCCAATTACTTAGTGACATGTGGAATTTGATGGTGACTTATCAGGTGGTGACCTATGGCTATATGTGGATGGTTGATTCATATCCTGTTTGGGTGTGGTTAGAGTGTAATTTTGATCAAAATAATATTTTTAAATCAATTTTCTAAGGGGAGGTTATATCTTTCTAAGGCTCATAATATTCTAATGTTTCACATGTAAAGTGTAATTAAAATTTAAATTATATATAGTCAAGTATTTTTTATTCTTGTGCATGTGGGATCACTATTTTGCAAAGAAACCAAACAAATTACGAAGAAAAAACGAATTTGATCAAGGGCCCACATTTGGCCAGAAATTTAATCAATGGCGGTTGAGTCACAATCTTCCAGAAGCCATAACTTGAGCTCTGGGTGACGAAATCACGCAAATTTTATACCATTGGAAAGGTATTTCGATGAGGAAGATAATGGTACAGGTTATAAGGGATTAAAGTGGCCACATTTTTCCTATAAATTTAAATATCATTCAGATTCAATTTTTAATGGGTTTGCGTCACAACTCAACTTCACAAGCTCATATCTTGAGATCTGGGTGACAGATTTGGGAAAAATTTATATCATTGGAAAGATAAGATGATTAAGATCACGTATTAAATAATTTCCATGGCTAAAAAGTTGATTATAACTTTCATGAAATTAAAATGCAGTCCTCTTCTTTTAAAGGTCAATTAATTGAATTGTTCAAAATAAAATTTTATTTAAAAACTTTTATTAAAAAATGAAAATGACTCATTTTAAAGATACAAATGATAATGATGTGAACTACTCAAAAACAATTAATGAGGAATTAATTAAATAGAGTACTTCAAGAAAAAAAGTGTACGGGAAATTAAAGAAAGAAAAAAACCCTAACTACTCAAGTAGTTAGAAAATCTAATTTAAAAAAAGAGAAGAAGTGCTTCATCAAGGGTTCCACAATAAGAATTATCAGAGGGGTAGGGGTAGAAGATTAGAGGAAGAAGAAGGTACATTCATGAATATACAACCAATATTTTGATCAGTGAAAATAGATCTCCATCTTCTCCACTCTTTCTCTTCTTCTACACCATTTCTCATAGCTTTATGTTTGAATCTCTCAATTGGGCACAAGGTTGAGTTTTTTAGTGTTCTTATTGTATTCTTAAAAATATTTTTTCTTATATAATCATGGAGTATTTACATCCATATACATGATTGTCAAATATTTTGTAATGAAGAACATTTTTCATGAATAAAACTCCATAAAGAATTATTTCAGGGTTAATTTCGATTGTATCTTGTAACTTTGAGTCTTAAGTATGAGATATTTGAAATTGATCTATCAAACTCTCTTTTGATATTTATAGTAATACACTTTTAAAATTCTTTGATATGATTAAATTATTCTCTCTTATTTCTCGTGAAGAAGATATGTATGCATTTATATGTGATGAAGAAGACTATGTATGCGATGTTGATCACAAAGAAATTATGATGTTGAAGCCCTCCTTCAATCTTTTTCTATTGTTAAAAGACTTCTGATTGCACATAAATATCATATCAGGTTATTGAAGAACCATTTTATTGAATAAATTCAAGCAATGAAGATCTAGAGTTTGATTCCTAAGCATTCTCCTAATCCAAGATATTCAATATATATCTTTTAGACAAAGAGGAGTACCACCTCTTTAAAAACGCAGGGGGATTCACATCCTCATGAGGTTTTCGTTTAGGTCCTAATAGATTCAAACATCAACATTTTTGGCAACCATACTGGGGAGCCATTTATTTTCAATATATTTGAGGCCCTGCTTCAAATTTGATTGAGGAACCAAAGTCTCCATGGTTCAAGGTTTCGAAAAAGAAAATTCAAAAAGATCGTCGTTTGTTCTAGATGCAAGGTGTTAGCACTGAGAGTCACCCTCATATTTCAAAAGGATAAGCCCAGTACCCATTAGAATGTTTTGTGGAGGTAGGTTTATGAGTGGAGGTCAAATGGACAAAACTCAAGAATGATTTAACACATAAATTGGACAAGAAATGCATAGGGAAATGAGGTCCTCATTAACTTTAGTTAGTGATTTGAGTTTAAAGGTGAGAAGAGGGAAGACTTAGTGAGAAAAGTGGACAATTATTTCATGAGCATCTAGCCTTCAAGCATCTTGGTGAAGAAAAACTCAGGCACAAGAGCACTCTTGAACCTAAGTTTCAGACACTGAAAATATTACAGCAACATAATAATCAAACCTCCATTACTATGTGGCTACAACAACTCGTCTGGATCCTCCATGCATGAGAATTTCATCCTAAGAAGAAGCTAGATAACAAGGAAAGTATTGGAACAGGTCACTACTACATTATAATCAAGCCTACATTACAATACAACCACAACCCTCGATTGGATCCTCCATGCCCAGGTGTTTCAGAACAGTTTACACAAGAAGATGAAAGGAACTCACTTATATTAATGTAAAAGTCTCAAATCATATACATAACCAAAGAAAAACTCTGGCATAAAAATTCAATAGTAGGGAGCTCTACTCAACCAGTTGATGACCATAAAAAAATATTAAACTGGTCGATTTATTCTTAGATTAGTCCACAACTACCAGGAGTGTGATCTGGCCATTCCATTCAAAGCCTTTAGTCTATGCCTTCTTCTGTCAGATTGTGCCTGTATCCTCTTGTCAGACACAAACTCAACTCAACATGGGCCTGCAGGAAAAATCGTCCATCGTGGTACCTTGGGATGACAGTTCTGTCTCCATGACCAGACCCTCCACGCCTTCTAATTATGGAGTGAGTCGAGATTTCAACCACCACTCCTTTTTCATTAATTGATCTATCATCGAAATCCGGATGAGGCTTAACGCTTAGGGGGCTACCACGCATTACTCTCGGATTTGTCATTATATAAGCACGCGATTGTGGATCCATAAAAGGCGGTTTGGATTCACATCACTTTTGAGCCCGCAATTCACCACCAACTTCCATGTACCACACTCACTATAACATGGTCTCGATTGAAGGACCGCTCTAGAATTTATCGCTCGAGCATGTTCTATCCCCAAAATGAACTGTGGTCGTTGATTTGGTGAAAATCTGCGATCTAGGAAACTCTTCTACTTTTAGCGCCACTGCTAGAGTTCATTCTCCCACCAATTCTAGGATCCATTAAAACCGTGCATGGAGATGGTGCTAATATTGGCACTTGAACAAGAACACTTCCTAGAGGATGATCTCCCGTAGTTGTCGGGGCGGCCTGACATCATTATGATCACATGTCGTGGGCAGAGAGGTGACACATGTCACTCAAAAATAGGCTAAAGACATGTCCAAAAATGCTTGAAATGAGTGTCATTTTTTAGTGCTAGATGGATGGCATGTGTCTCTACCAGATGAGCGCCACACATCAGAACTGATGGGTCCCAAGTGTCTTTGATGCTTGGAGCTCAAGGGGGAATGCATGTAGATATTGTATAAATCCTGGAGTAATACGAGCTCAGAGTGACATGGCAGCCTAAAATGAATGATGAATCTTGGAAACGAACCGCTATCGTTGATTTGAGGAGGACACGCGGCATAGATCTGTGGTCTCCGGAGAAACTACTTCAGAGGAAAATGGGAGCAAGGAAGATGAAACTCCTGAAGCCCAAAGTCTCGAAGCAAACTACCATCGTTAGATTCGGAATGACACATGACAATGATTGATGGACTTCGGGAGAAAACACTCCATATGTAAGCAAGAGGGGAGAAGAAGAAACTCCTCAAGCCTGAATTCCCAAAGTAAATCATGACCATCCGATCTAGAAGGATGTGTGGTGCTTGATATTTAACTCTGAGGCTTCTGTATTCAGAGGAAATCGAGACTGGAGAAGCCGAAACTCCCGAAGCCTGAATTCTTGAATCAAATCATGATCATCCGTTGGAGAAGGACACACGACAGTGATCGGTGGACTTCAGTAGAAAACACTCTGGATGAAAGCGAGAGGGGAGAATATGAAACTCCCAAAGGCTGAATTCTCGAAGTAAATCATGATCATCCAATCTGGAAGGACGCGTGGTGCTTGATCTATAAATTCAAGAAAAATCCACTCTGCGGCTTCTTCTTGGTCGTTAATCATCATGCAACTTTGACATTTTGAAAGACCAAGAGTCGTTAATATAAATGACTCTTGGGATCTTTGTCGTTGAAAATTGAACCTGCATGTTTTCTTTCTTTGAGCCCGCAATAAACTGCTTTGAATGTTGCACTTTGTGCCCATGGTTGCTTCTTGTGTAAAAAAGGACTTGGATGACTTGTTGTGGGCTCAGGAAACAAAATGACCAGTAATTTGAGACAAAACGATGATGAGTGCTCATCCCTCTTTGAGAAAAACAGAAAATATTTTGGTTGAGACTTGGTCAGGCAAGACACTAAGGGAAACCAAGTCATCAACAAAGGGGGGAAATGACTTTATCAGTCAGAGGGAAAGATCCTAGGACTTGGTGGTGCTGAAGAGAGAGAGAGAGAGAATGAGAGAGAAATATGAGACAAAGGTACAGACATAGGTATTAACAGCAAACACATACGACCCTTGACAACCTCATGTGATAACATTGGCTCCATAGGGGATGGCATGCTCCCTGTAAGCTGCCAAGAACACGCATTTTCAGTGCCTTAGATTTGGTTTATGGAGTCTCTTATTCAAAATAGAAATAAAAAGAAAGTGGTAATTAAAATGGTGGAACATCGATCATAAATTAAAAAAAATAATTTTTCATAAAGTGCCCATTGACAGGGCCACCAAAAAATTCAGAATCCTCCAAGTTCTATAATTTATAAGTGTTGTTTGAAAATACCTCAGAAATATTGAAGGGACCAATCCATAAGGCTTCAAATTTATCATGTTTTCCTTTGTCTTCCTTGGGGGTGTTGTAACAGATATCAAAATCGACTGTGTTGCCCAAGTGTCACAGGTGATATCTCGCGCATTTTTATTTGTTTTGAATTTACTGATTGCCCGACAGCTTGTGGAAGAAGATTTTTCACTTTATGCAATTCAATTTCATCTGATAGTCACTACCATTTTGTTTATTAGTCAAGAAGGCATTCGTCGTGTCTGCCTGCGTTGTGATGTAGGGGGCTGCATGCTTTCTAGAACTTTTGGCCGAGCCCCTGTACATTCTTACTCAAAATTTTCTTCTTCGGGGAGTACGTGTCAAGACAGAGGCAATAGCAACCTTTGTTCGGTGTACAACTACCTACATTATGATTGTAAATGGTGTGAGGAATAAGGTCGAGGCAACTGGTGGAGTTGCAAAGACATTGTTTAACACTGCATATAACCACAGATTGAAATCTTGAGGAAGAAGGGTCATTCATACTCAGAGATTATTAATGAGAGCGTTATTGAAGTTGTGGACTCTTTAAATCTTTTCATTCATACCCATGATGCTTCCTTCATGGTTGAAAATTTCTCAACAATAGCACGGTTTGGGTCAAGAAAATGGGCTCCTCGTTTTGACTATATTCTAACCCAACGACTTCTGTTTCACGGTAACGACCTTAGACACACTACACAGGTAACCCACTGTTGGATTCGAATTTGAAGTAATTCAGTAATTCAAGTCTAAAGATGCCCACTCAACCTTAGGACATATTCAATGCTACATATAAACAGGATTGATATTGATTGCCGATGCAAAAAGAGTGTGCAAAAAGGCATGGTAGTCGATAGGATCCGTTGGAATTAGATAAAGTTCTGTTCGTTTCCATTGACATTGAGAATATTCCATTCCCAGCACGCGGTTAAGGCGGTTGAGTGTGAATGAGAACCAAACCATACCACCAGAAACGTTTGCTTTATGTTTTTGTTGAATTGCCTCAACCAAAATAGCGGCTGCGTGAACCATAATGACTCCTTCAAACAATATTTGATTAGGCCATAATTCAACTGGAACATCTGCTTCGATCCGGAGCAAATGCGTTGGCCTTTTGAAACAACTAGTGGAAAAGTTTAAGGCACGTCAAAACAATGCATTAGACCTGCAAATCTTTTCACTGGACCATTGCCAAAGTTCACCAATCTAATTATAGCGGCTATATTTAGAAAACAAAAATGTATTTTCTGCAGTGGTGATTGTAAAGCCTGTCGCACCAACAAAAATAAGATCTTTCCCTATGGGCGTTACGGATACAATATTCGTGGATTCAGCGGCAAATTCGACTGTAAAAGAGAGATTCCTAGGTGGATGCAGGTATAGCTCTGAAAGTCATAACCGACCCAAAGAATAATCGGCCCAACTAAGAAGGAAGGTGTCCAAGTGCCCGAAGAAGCCAAGTCCGTTAAAGAAATGCTGAAGCTCCTGAACATTGCCATTCAAGGTTACAAAATTCTTGCCGCCGAGAACCTGGCCACATGGAAACAATAAATTCGATACTAATTCGTTCTAAAGTGCACAGCCGAATGTGGATGGATCACTGGACACAGTTATGTTACATATGGTCCTCTTCTAAATGGAGAAACCGTTGTGATCTTTGAAGGAGCACCAAATTACCCATATGTTGGGCGATGTTGGGAAAATTGTCGACAAATGCAAAGTTACTATATTTTACACAACACCAACACTATTGCGGTCCCTTATGTGTTCTGGAGAAGAGTTTGTTCGGCGTCATTCACGAAAATCCTTGCGAGTTCTAGACAGAACACAGATAGTCCATGGATGACATACGACGTGCCAAATGAGAAGCTCTTGTCCGATGCGATCAGGGCGGGAGACGTTTGAAGAAGGGAACTATCGTGCTCAAGGCCATTTATTCCATGGGAAGATATGGGGAAAGGATTGCAGGGATTTCAGGCCCGAGGGATGGCTCAAGGATGGAGTGTTTGCACCGAAAGATAGTTATGAATATTCAGTTTTCAATGCAGGACCAAGAGTGTGTCTAGGGAAGGATTTTTCTTATTTACAGATGAAATGGGTGGCAGCTTCTCTGATGCAGGAGCATCGCTAACTCATCAAGAAAGCCAGCGTGGAGGCGGGAGACAGCTGGACTAGCCCACACAAAATTTTGAAGTGCTTTGGGATTGTTGCGCAAGTCTTAAATGATTCATTTAAGAGACGGCGCACTTGTATGTTGTAATGGACCTTGAGCGGATAGCTCTCATCCTTAGGTAGATGAGGCATTTAAGATAGTTATAAAGTAGATAGAATATTTAATTCTAGATTTGATAGCTTTAGGGTCCAAGAGGGAAAACGGATATAGACACCCTCATTTTATCATGGTAAGATAATGGAAAAATGGGAGCAAGAAAAGAGAGAGCACCCAGAGAATTGTATGAAGAACACCCATGTACAGATATTGAATTTATAGAAGAAAGCTTTGATTCAAATCCATGGTTTGTGTTGTTTCTCTATGTACATTGTTGTTGTGCTCATGGATGTTTGCTTCCTGTCATACATTTGCTTTTATATATGTTGTGTATGTGATTTCATGGTTGAATTGAAGTCTGAGAGGGTGAATGAATGAGTTTCAATTGTTTCTCTAAGTGAGCCAGAAGATTCCTGCAAGGAGTGCAGTCAAATTGTTCGCAAGGAGTGCGTTGATAGAAGGGTTCACTTAGAGATAGCTTTTGTTCTCATTTCTTCGAAGGTGCAGGTAGGCACAGTGTCGTGCAAGGAGGGTGCAGGCCAAGTTAAGTCTCAAAGTTGTGATTCTGAGCAAAGGATGGAAGGAATGTTGTTGCAGGAGTGCGCAGAGTTGAGTGCCTTCAACACTTAGAAGTTGTTGAAGATTTTCCGCAAGGAGTGCGCGCAAGAAGTTCTCCAAAAGGACTTGAGAAGTCGAGAACAAGCTCAGGAGGAGTAGGCCTTCAAATTCACCGGGGAATTGCACAAAGGAATTGTGCATCGAAGTGTTTGAATAAGTGTTAAAGGTTTGCGTGCAGGTGAACAATTCTATGTGAAGGAAGTACTTGGTTCATTCCGTAGAAGTCCATTTGGGAGTACGGACGGTTGGAATCCTTTGTCTAGGTTTCGCGAAACTCTGAGGATCCTTAGATCTCAGAAAGGTTCCAGGAAGTTACACGGGAGACGTCTGAAGGATTCGTAGTTCAGGCAAGGCCATTGTATTATTCACGAGATCGCCTGTCAAGACATTCTAGTCTACGAGGGAAACCTAGATGCAGAAGAGCTATTGAATTCGATCCGAGCTCTTGATACCTACTTTGACTACGAAGATATCGAAGAGGATAGGAAGGTCAGACATGTTGTTACGCACTTGAAAGGACATGCAGCGTTGTGGTGGGATGAGCTACAAGCTGATAGACGTTCCAAGGGTAAGCAAAATATCAAAAGCTGGGATCGAATGATCGCAAAGATGAAGGCGAAGTTCATCCCAAGGGATTATCAAATTACTCTGTTCAGGAGAATGCAGAAGTTGATGACGGTAAAGGAATACAATGAGGAATTCTACAAGCTAAATATTAGAGCAGGTCATCGGGAGAGCGATGATGATAAAGTTGCCAGATATCTGAATGGTCTGAGATACGACATTCAGGATGAATTGAGCATGGTAACCATCCAAACGATGGAGGATTCTTATCAGATGGCTCTAAAAGCAGAGGAGAAGCTAAGTCGTAAGCAAGGTCAGCGAGGGCGAGGCAGAATTCAACCCAGAGGCAAGACAGTTTCCCAAGAAAAAACTCAGAAGCCCAAGGAGGAATGGAAGAAACCTCAGGGTAAAGTTGAAAGAGGTGGAACCTCACAGCGGGGACCATACATTGAACAGCGAGGGCAGCATAATGAGCAGAAGGGAGATTATGCTGACGCAAATACCTTTCCTCGTACCAGAGGTAGAGGAAGAGGTTGAGGTGGAGTTATCACATGTTTCACATGTGGGAAGAATGGGCACAGGTCATTTGAGTGTCCAGAAAAAAAGAAGGACATCGCAGAAGCTCACATCGTAGAAGTGCAGAGGCGGGATGTTGAGACTGAAGATACAAAAGGTGGAAGGTCACTGATGATGCGTAAAGCTCTCTTAACACCTGGGAAAGAGGTGGAGGACTCAGCTCAGAGGACCAGACTGTTCAGGACAACTTGCAAGACCAAGGATTGGGTATGCAAGGTCATCGTGGACAGTGGAAGCACTGATAATCTCGTTTAAACCGAGATGGTAGAAAAGCTGGAGCTGGAGACAACTAATCACCCGAGTCCATATAAAGTTTCATGGCTATAGAAGGGACATCATGTGAGTGTCACTAAACAGTGTTTAGTTGAATTCAAGATAGGTGGATATAATGATAAAGTACTCTGTGATGTTATTCCCATGGATGTATGTCATCTATTGCTGGGTAGACCATGGAAATATGACAGAAATGTGGTTCATGATGAGAGAATGAACACATATACCCTGGAGAAGGATGGGAGGACACACAGGTTGATTCCAATAAAGGATAAGGAAGTGAAACCGGAAGTGAGCAACACAATACTTCTCATGAGTGGGAAGGAACTTCTCACAGAGATGGAGAAGAAAGAAGATCCACAATTCTTTGTGGTTAGAAAGCTGAGAATTGTTCTGACTAGCACAAGAGTGGATGATCTACCAGATGAGATTCAGGAACTGTTGGAAGAGTTCGCTGACATCATAGTGGACGAATTACCTCGTTCGTTGCCACCGATGAGAAGTGTGAGTCACCATATAGACCTCATACCAGGAGCTAGTTTGTCGAACAAAGCTACGTACAGATTGACACCGCAAGAAAATGAGGAGGTCAAGAAGCAGGTCCAGGAGTTGTTGGACAAAGGATTGGTCAGAGAAAGCCTGAGTCCATGTGTTGTTCCGACAGTGCTTAGTTTGAAGAAAGATGGAGGCTAGAGAATGTGTATCGATTCCAGAGCGATTAATAAGATAACCATCAGGTACAGGTTTCCTTTGCCAAGAATGAATGATCTGATGGATTGCCTGAGCGGGGCAAAGTATTTTTCAAAGATAGATTTGAAAAGTGGATATCATCAGATTCGCATGAGAGAAGGCGATGAGTGGAAGACAGCCTTCAAGACAAACGAAGGACTGTATGAATGGCTAGTCATGCCATTTGGCTTGACAAATGCACCGAGTACTTTTATGAGACTGATGAATGAAGTCTTGAGGGAATTCATCGAGAAATTTGTCATTGTATATCTAGATGACATACTGATCTTCAGTAAGACAAAGGCTGAACATCTGAAGCATTTGGCCATTGTGATGAGGAAGCTACAGCAGGAGAAGTTGTTGGTCAACATGAAGAAGTGGTCATTCATGAAGACAGAGCTCATTTATTTGGGTTTTGTTATTTCAGCGAATGAATTAAATATAGATCCAAGTAAAGTGGAGGTAATTAAAAATTGGCCATCACCGAGAAATATTTTCGAGGTGAGAATTTTTCATGGACTGGCTAGTTTCTACCGAAAGTTCATTAGGAATTTCAGTGGGATTAGCGCAGCGATGATGGACACAGTCAAAAAATGGCATAAGTCTTTTCATTGGACAGTAGAGGCTGAGAAGAGCTTCAATTTGTTGAAGCGGAAGATCACGGAACAACCGGTTTTGGTATTGTCATATTTCCAAAAGACATTTCAGGTGAAATGTGATGCAAGCGGGTATGCCATAGGAGCGGTCTTGAGTCGGGAAGACAGACCAGTTGCATATTTCAGCAAGAAGCTGGATGAGGAAAAACTGAAATACTCCACGTATGATAAAGAATTTTATGCTATCATACAGGCATTAAAGAAATGGAGGCATTACTTGATCCCGAAAGAATTTTTATTGTACAGTGATAATCATGCATTACAGTTTGTGACTCAACAGGAGAAGTTGAATCAGAAGCATGCTAAATGGGTAGAGTATATGCAGAATTTCACATTTGTGATTAAACACATTTCGGGTACTGCTAACAAAGTGGTTGATGCTTTGAGCAGGAAGTGTTTGTTGCTGCAGGAATTCCGAGTCAAAACCTTGAGTTTTGAAAATCTCAGGGACATGTATGCAGGAGATGCAGATTTTGGAGAAGCGTATGAAGTAGCTGAGAATCCAGTTCTCAGAGATCGGAGCCCTTGGATAGATTATATGATCCAGGAAGGATTGTTGTTCAGAGGCAATCAACTGTGTATTCCAAATTGCTCCATGAGGGAGAACCTGTTAAAGGAGAAACACAGTGGTGGATTAGCAGGACATTTTGGGCATGACAAAACATTCGCGAAGCTGAGTGAATCATATTTCTGAGCAGGAATGCGAGCAGAAGTCAAGAGATTTTTTGACAAGTGTAGAGTTTGCCAGCATTCGAAAGGAAGGAAGCAGAATGCAGGGTTTTATCAGCCATTTCCCATACCAGAGAGGCCATGGGAGGCGATCAGCATGGATTTTGTATTGGGTTTGCCGAGGACACAAAGAGGTGTTGATTCCATCTTTGTGGTGGTGGACAGATTTTCAAAGATGGCACACTTCATTCCATGCCAGAAGACCAGCGATGCGACTCACATCATGAATTTATTTTTCAAAGAGGTCATTCGACTTCATGGATTGCCGAAAAACATAGTTTCGGATAGAGACACCAAATTCATAGGGCATTTCTGGAGGACGCTATGGAAGAAGCTAGGAACTAACTTGGAGTTTAGTTCTGCTTATCATCCTCAGACGGATGGACAAACGAAAGTGGTCAACAGAAGTCTGGGAGACTTGCTGAGAAGCTTGATGAAAAAACACCATAGCAGCTGGGATCAGATATTACCACAGGCAGAGTTTGCATACAACGATTCAGTGAATCAGAGTATAGGTAAAAGTCCATTTCAGGTTGTATATGGGATACAGCCGAGAGGAGTTTCTGAACTCAGGGATTCAGAACCAACTGCTACTAGCAGTGCTAGTGTAGAAGAGTTCACCGAGGCGATGAAAGAACTTCACAGCAAGGTGAAGCAGCGACTGCAAGATTCAAATCTGAAGTACAAGCATAGAGTAGATCAGCATCGGAGACAACTTCAGTTTGAAGTTGGTGATTTGGTTCTAGCACACTTAAGGAAGGAGAGGTTCCCAAGGGGAACATACAACAAGCTCAAGATGAAGAAAACCGGGCCATGCCGGGTCCTGAAGAAGTTCGGAGAAAATGCTTACGAGATCTAGTTGCCGGATGGCATCGGGATATCTCCAACATTCAATTTCTTAGACTTATATCCATATAAGGCTGAGGAAGTAGGAGATGGAAGTGATGAACAGCCAGAAGTCCAGTGGCAGAAGAAGATGCCGATTGCATAAAAGCCACAGATGGAATGCATACTGGACAAGAGAGTGGGTAAGAAGACTAGGAGAAAAGAATACTTTCAGTACCTGGTCAAGTGGAAGAATCATCCAGTGGAAGATGCCAGCTGGGAGACAGAAGCAGTGATACAAAAGCATGGACAAACCGTGCAGGAGCTCATGGACAAGAGCCCATGAAAGTTTTCAAGCCGAGGAGTATGATGCAGGAGCATCGCCAACTCATCAAGCGAGCCAGTGCAGAGGCGGGAGACAGCTGGACTAGCCCACACAAAATTTTGAAGTTCTTTGGGATTGTTGCGCAAGTATTAAATGATTCATTTAAGAGACGACGCACTTGTATGTTGTAATGGACCTTGAGCGGATAGCTCTCGTCCTTAGGTAGATGAGGCATTTAAGATAGTTAATGTAAAGTAGATAGAATATTTAATTCTAGATTTGATAGCTTTAGGGTCCAAGAGGGAAAACGGATATAGACACCCTCATTTTATCATGGTAAGATAATGGAAAAATGGGAGAAAGAAAAGAGAGACACCCAGAGAATTGTATGAAGAACACCCATGTACAGATATTGAATTTATAGAAGAAAGCTTTGATTCAAATCCATGGTTTGTGTTGTTTCTCTGTGTACATTGTTGTTGTGCTCATGGATGTTTGCTTCCTGTCATACATTTGCTTTTATATATGTTGTGTATGTGATTTCATGGTTGAATTGAAGTCTGAGAGGGTGAATGAATGAGTTTCAATTGTTTCTCTAAGTGAGCCAGAAGATTCCCGCAAGGAGTGCAGTCGAATTGTCCGCAAGGAGTGCGTTGACAGAAGGGTTCACTTAGAGATAGCTTTTGTTCTCATTTCTTTGAAGGTGCAGGTAGGCACAGTGTCATGCAAGGAGGGCGCAGGCTGAGTTAAGTCTCAAAGTTGCGATTCTGAGCAAAGGATGGAAGGACTGCTGCTGCAGGAGTGCCCAGAGTCGAGTGCCTTCAACACTTAGAAGTTGTTGAAGATTTGCCGCAAGGAGTGCGCGCAAGAAGTTCTCCAAAAGGACTTGAGAAGTTGAGAACAAGCTCAGGAGGAGTAGGCCTTCGAATTCGCCGGGGAATTTCACAAAGGAATTGTGCATCGAAGTGTTCAAATAAGTGTTAAAGGTTTGCGTGCAGGTGAACAAGTCTACGTGGAGGAAGTACTTGGTTCATTCCGTACAAGTCCATTTGGGAGTACAGACAGTTGGAATCCTTTGTCGAGGTTTGGTGAAACTCCGAGGATCATTAGATCTCAAAAAGGTGCCAGGAAGTTACACAGGAGACGTCTGAAGGATTCGGAGTTCAGGCAAGGCCGTTGTATTATTCGCGAGATCGCCTATCAGGATCTTGGGAGGAAAGTGTCCAAAACTCAGTGACGGGAGTCGCGATATTGCGACACGCGACATCTCGGGAAGTTATGAAAATCGTGTGGGACTACAAGAGTAAGGGGAAGACAGGTGGCGGAAATCGGGGTCTCGTGAACTCGGAGTTCGCAGGGTGAAAGACCAAATATTGGAAGTTTCAAGTTGCGAGGGTGCGAGGTCGCGAAAGCGCGATAAGGTCGTATCGACGTTCTGGTGCATCGGGCATCGGAAATTGGAAATCCGAGATCTTGGCATAGCGAGGAGCGAAGCCATGATCAAGCAAAGTCCTGACCGACAAAGACCAAGTCAGTGTCGACTAAGGCATCGGGTCTCGGGTGTCGGGGATCCAAGGGTGTAGTGCTCAACCGTTGAACTCGTGAAGTTGAGAGTGTCGATCCTCCGAAAGGAAGAAGAGAGGATCATAGCCGAAGAAAACCTGTGGGGTGAAGATTTCCCGATAGGGGAATAGAAGAACCATTGAGTTCTTCGGGCCAAAAGGAAAGAAGGTCCTGAGGAGAGCGGTTGTGCTCTAAGGAGTGTGATCGGCTAGTTATCATTCTCTTCTTTACCGATATCGTCTCAAACTGGTAGACGAGGACGTCATTGTTGCGCCAAAGTTGGGACCCAGTGTCTTCATCAAGAATATGTTGCGAGTGACTGTCCATCCACGATCGGAATAGACACACTAGAATGCAAGACGAGGGACAATGAACATTAATTTGGCAAAATATGTTCTATGTTAAAGTAACGTATTCTATTGCATGTTTGTTTTCATTACAGTAATCAAGGTGGAAAATGTGTTAATCCTGCTAGGGTTTCCAGAAGATGTGGCATTGGAATTCTCTTGTAAGTTGAACCCTCTCTATATATATTGCACCATATAATGGTAGAGAGACTGTAGAGTGTGTGCGAGAATAGTGAGAGCTATTGAAGGGAATATTTGGTTCAGTTAGCTTTGGAACTGTTTTACAATCTGGGCCTCACGATGAAATAAGGGGAAGAGACAGGAATGACAGCTGCCCCCAACCGAAGAAGACCTCATCATCAAAGAACACTACCAAGACATTGATGATACATATATCGGTGATTGCTTATCACTCATCAGAGTTTCTGGTTCAGTGTCACATTTTAGTAAAGCATTACAAGTTGATCCGATGGAAACCTCTTTCATTTCTATTGATTGCTTCTTGTTGCAGTCTGGACCATCATTTTTTATTTTGCACGGGAACTAAATGCTCATTGGAGCAACAACAACTAGCAACCAGATTCGCAGACTTCTTGAGACCTGGTGTTAATTTGTTGCAGTCTGGGCCATCATTTTTTATTTGGCATGGGAACTCCATGTTCATTGGAGCAACAAAAACTAGCAACTAGATTCGCAGACTTCCTGAGACCTGGTGTTAATCTAAAGCATGCAAAAGAAGGGACAGAAACAACAGCTTTCTGGTATGCATTGGGGGTAAAGATGCATCAAGTGCAGGCAAAGGCATCGATATTAAAGAGATAGAGATAAGTGCAGATGAAGAGGAAATCAATTTACATCCATTAGAGTTTTTTTTTTTATTAATTCATTTCCTCTATACCTGAACGAGTTTTTGCCAGCGCACACCAATGTTTGTAACTGCAGAACATCTAGCAGTCGCCGAGTCCAGAAGACAAAACATTTCAGATTCCTGGAACACAAAGAGTTTTTATTTTTCCTTTTAAAAAAGACTGATGTGTTTAACAGAAGGGGGGGGTGCATGAGCGCAACACTGGGAAAACCTCTGTCAAGAGGGTTCATTGTACTTTCTGAGTTATTTTGTAAACCAGATTTGAGTAATAAAGATGATTTTTTCTTTGTGACTGTGAGATTCATCACGGTCGATTTCTTTCAGCATGTTTTTCTTTTCTTTTCAGCTGTGTTAAATCTGTTTGGATTTGATTATTGATGATCCTTACTCACAGTTGATATTTTCTTTCCCAGAGCCTTATGTCTTCCTTAATCCATCACGACTACATTACATTTTGTTTTCCTCTAACCGAAGTGCTTCGTTATACTTTAGTACGACCACTACTATAACAAAAGGATTTGGGTTTTCTATAATTGTTTATTGCCTTTCCTCTACACCAGCTATCAGCTGTGTAAGACCAATCTGCATTTTCAAAACTCTGCATATATCCTTTGCTACGTCGGCCTTTCCTTTTTCTTTCCGCTACCGCATCATGATTAATCAAAACGCTGAAAGATAGACTTACTTTGCCTCACTTTCTGTGAATTATTTAATCTCTGCTATTGTCTCTTTTCTTCGGTTTTCATTTGACTCCATGCCCAATGGACCTTTTTCCTAGTTTAACCCCCAAACCCCACAAATCCAAGACCATCATTTACCCATAAATCTGCCCACCTTTTTCATGCTATTTAATTTCCTATTGTGACATTTTTCGAGAGATCCCTCTCGGGTTGGAAGAGGGCAGCTTCTAATCCAAAGTGGTTTGAGGTTGCCTCGGGATTGATTTGCTGCAGCCCATTTTAGTTTCGAGTGTCAACATTTTGGCGCCATTGCCAGGGATTTTCGAAGTTGATATCTATCCCTGGGAGAACGACATTGTTATAGTCCTATGGCCTGGTTGAGCAGTCAGTCATAGGCAAATATTGGTTGCACATGATCTGGCGACTCCATTAAAAGTTTCTGATGGTGATTTCACTGGCAGGAGAACTCAGAATTGCAATTTTCACGCTAGGTCGCCCAATGGATGGAGGCACCTGGTCTACTGTTCTTGACACTTTACGAGAAAGTGCCATCCCTAGTTGGAGCCGATGTCGTAACAGATATCAAAATCGACTGTGCTGCCCAAGTGTCACAGGTGATATCTCGCGCATTTTTATTTGTTTTGAATTTACTGATTGCCTGACAACTTGTGGAAGACGATTTTGCGCTTTATGCAATTCAATTTCATCTGCTAGTCACTACCATTTTGTTTATTAGTCAAGAAGGCAATCATCGTGTCTGCCTGCGCTGTGATGTAAGGGGTTGCGTGCTTTCTAGAACTTTTGGCCAAGCCCCTATACATTCTTACTCAAAATTTTCTTCTTCGGGGACTACGTGTCAAGACAGAGGCAATAGCAACCTTTTTTCGGTGTACAACTACCTACATTATGATTGTAAATGGTGTGAGGAATAAGGTCGAGGCAACTGGTGGAGTTGCAAAGAAATTGTTTAACACTGCATATAACCGCAGATTGAAATCTTGAGGAAGAAGGGTCATTCATACTCAGAGATTATTAATGAGAGCGTTATTGAAGCTGTGGACTCTTTAAATCCTTTCATTCATACCCGTGATGCTTCCTTCATGGTTGAAAATTGCTCAACAATAGCACGGTTTGGGTCAAGAAAATGGGCTCCTCGTTTTGACTATATTCTAACCCAACGACTTGTGTTTCACGGTAACGACCTTAGACACACTACACAGGTAACCCACTGTTGGATTCGAATTTGAAGTAATTCAGTAATTCAAGTCTAAAGATGCCCACTCAACCTCAGGACATATTCAATGCTACATATAAACAGGATTGATATTGATTGTTG
Organism: Picea mariana; assembly: GCA_032191745.1. Lineage (NCBI taxonomy): Eukaryota > Viridiplantae > Streptophyta > Pinopsida > Pinales > Pinaceae > Picea > Picea mariana. Next base: position 43,982 of record JASDQU010816226.1, read on the forward strand.
ATGCGAAAAGAGTGTGCAAAAAGGCATGGTGGTCGATAGGATCCGTTGGAATTAGATAAAGTTATGTTCGTTTCCATTGACATTGAGAATATTCCATTCCCAGCACGTAGTTAAGGTGGTTGAGTGTGAATGAGAACCAAACCATACCACCAGAAACGTTTTCTTTCTGTTTTCGTTGAATTGCCTCAACCAAAATAGCGGCTGCTTGAACCATAATGAATCCTTCAAACAATATTTGATTAGGCCATAATTCAACTGAAACGTCTGCCTCGATCCGGAGCAAATACACTGGCCTTTTGAAACAGCTAGTGGAAAAGTTTAAGGCACTTCAAAACAATGCATTAGACCTGCGAATCTTTTCACTAGACCGTTGCCAAAGTTCACCAATCTAATTATAGCGGCTATATTTAGAAAATAAAAATGTATTTGTTGTAGCGGTGATTGTAAAGCCTGTCGCACCAACAAAAATAAGATCTTTCCCTGTGGACGTTACGGATACAATATTCGTGGATTCAGTGGCAAATTCGACTGTACAAGCGAGATGCCCGGGTGGATGCAGGTATAGCTCTGAAAGTCATAACCAACCCAAAGCAGAATCGGCCCAGCTGAGGAGGAAGGTGTCCAAGTGCTCGAAGAAGCCAAGTCTGTTAAAGAAATGCTGAAGCTCCTGAATGTTGACATTCATGGTTACGAAATTCTTGTCGCTGAGAACCTGGCCGCATGGAAACAATACATTCGATACTAATTCGTTCTAAAGTGCACAACCAATTGTGGATGGATCACTGGACATAGTTATGTTACATATGGTCCTCTTCTAAATGGAGCAACCGTTGTGATCTTTGAAGGAGCACTAAATTACCCAGACACTGGGCGATGTTGGGAAAATTGTTGACAAATACAAAGTTACTATATTTTACACAGCGCCAACATTATTGCGGTCCCTTATGCATTCTGGAGAAGAGTTTGTTCGACGTCATTCACGAAAATCCTTGCGAGTTCTGGACAGAACACAGATAGTCCATGGATGACATACGACGTGCCAAATGAGAAGCTCTTATCCGATGCGATCAGGGCGGGAGACGTTTGAAGAAGGGAACTATCGTGCTCAAGGCCATTTATTCCATGGGAAGATATGGGGAAAGGATTGGAGGGATTTCAGGCCCGAGGGATGGCTCAAGGATGGAGTGTTTGCACTGAAAGATAGTTATAAATATCCAGTTTTCAATCCAGAACCAATAGTGTGTCTAGGAAAGGATTTTGCTTATTTGCAGATGAAATGGGTAGCAGCTTCTCTTCTTTACCGATATCGTCTCAAACTGGTAGATGAGGACGTCGTTGCTGCACCAAAGTTGGGACCCAATCTCTTCATCAAGAATAGGTTGCGAGTGACTGTCCATCCACGATCGGAATAGCCACACTAGAATGCAAGACAAGGGACAATGAACATTAATTTGGAAAAATATGTTCTATGTTAAAGCAACGTATTTTATTGCATGTTTGTTTTCATTACAGTAATCAAGGTGGAAAATGTGTTAATCCTGCTAGGGTTTCCAGAAGATGTGGCATTGGAATTCTCTTGTAAGTCGAACCCTCTCTATATATATTGCACCATATAATGGTAGAGAGACTGTAGAGTGTGTGCGAGAATAGTGAGAGCTATTGAAGGGAATATTTGGTTCAGTTAGCTTTGGAACTGTTTTACAATCTGGGCCTCATGATGAAATAA